>VWZF01003190.1:2409049-2674601 GCA_013396755.1 Sclerurus mexicanus
TCTGTTCACCCATTATCTTCCCCTCCATTTACTTGTCCTGCTCCTCATTCAGGAAAAATACAAGCAGAAAAACAAAATAACTCCATATTGTCTGGCAGGAGTGTTTCTGAAACTGTAGCACCTTCTAATATAGCTGTAGAAAAAAGTTCAAATTATTTGCCAGTGATGCTGGGCTCGACTGTACCTCCACGTGACAAGGTGACAAAAGTTGGAACTCAAAATAGTATCTCATGGGGAAGCTTTAGCCCCTCAAGTCATCCTCAGGTATTACCACCCACTATTACAAATTATGACCCTGTGAAAATTCCCTTTTTTCCTGAACAGAAAATACAAAATGGTGGCCTGAAAAATAGTAATGGAACTAATAATCTCTGTTACTCAACTTCAGTGGATTCTTCTAATGAAAGGTTGTTGTCTTTTCACAACTATTCCAAAATGGACTCTTTGGATAATCCATGTAGCATTTGGATGTCAACAGATGACAGACACAAAGAATTTATATCTAGCAAAACAGTTTCTTTTCAAAACAGTAGAAGTGAATCTGCATCTTCAGAGTCGATGAAAGGCTTAAAACCAGAGAGAGTTGTGTCAGCCCAATCAAATATTAATAGAACTTACAAACACATAAACACTACCAATAACTCCATGTCTTTTAAAAGCCAGTCTAAATGTGTTGACAGTGAGTGTTTTATGGAAGACCAGCATAATGGCCAGCAGTATTTGGACACTAACATAGATCAAGGCTTTCAGAACGTAGCTGAGAAATTCCAAGAAAATGCCTCTGATTGTGTTAACTCTATCTTAATGCCTAAAATCACATCTGTTTTCTCATTGCAAAGTGAACAAGCAGCTAATTATTTATCGCCTGAACTAAAACAGTTACTGCAAGATGTGTTAAAAGTGAAAACAACTTCTCAGCAAGAGTCCCACAGCAAGATGAATAACTGTGTAAAACTTCATTCTGACAAGCTGCTTTCTGGTCATGAGACCAGGAATACAGCCCTTATGCATTTAAAAAGCTCTACAACTGCATGTGGTTTTCAGAGGCCTCCTTCTAATGTAGACTTGCATTTATATAGAAGAGAGTTGAACACAGGATGTAGCACAAATGAAGGTACATGTGGTGGGAGAGAAAGACAGACACCCAGAACATCCTTTGATTCACCAGATGTGGACAAATTATCCATAACTCCAGGTGTTGGTACATTGCTAAAAACTTGTACAGATTCAGTCATGACACAGCAGTTAGTAAAAGAGAAAGTACTGTCTCCAGCTCAAAATCCCAGCAGCTTTTCGCCAGGTTTACCTGTTCTTCAGGAACAGAAGAAAACCCTTTTCTTTAAGTCCCTTCCTTCAGGATTTTTTGTTCCTTTGCACCTTGCTAACCAGCCTAGACAACAGGTGGCTTCAGGAAAATCTCTTCCATCAACCAGTTCATTGGATGGGCATGTGACTAAAGGTGTACCTACATCTTTTGTTTCAAATAAAGGACCTGGAATGATTTTGACTTTCCACAGGGCAGTTGGAACAGTTGCAAGTGCTGCTAATGATAATTCTCAGGTTTTAGGGGGAATTGCATCTAAAGAATTTGGTAAAATAACCATATCAACTTCAAAAGTGAAGGAGGAAAATGACAGTTTTGGTAATGTGAGAAATTCCTGTAATAGGGAAGCACCTAGTACAGCAAATGTTTTGTTGAATAGCATGCAGTTCAAAGGACCTCCTGTAACTACAAACTCATTGGAGTCATCTGTGAAAGGAGTTTCTTCTGTGAAAATGTTATCAGAGCATCAGGATGCTGTCTTTGGTTCTTTGGAATCAGTAAACCAACAGGAAATTAAACAGGAACAAGATGTTTATGCACTTTTGCCTGAGGGACAGCAGGGAGCTTTTCTGAAATGTGTGACACCAAACAAGCCTGTAGTTCATAAACCATTTTTTTTTCAAGATAATGCTCATTATCAAAATTGTCAACCAAAGAAAACTGGAGCCATGCAACGAAAACTTTTGCCGAAAATAAAGCCTCCTACTTCAGATACACTGGCTGATAGCACTCAGTCAGTAAGCAACTCAGTGCCCTCACTACAGCTGGATAACTTGCAGTTCCTTACTCCTGCACTAGCACAGAAACAAACTAATCTTAGTTTTAATGATGCCTTAATCTTACCAGGTGGGTTAATGCCAGCAAATGCCTCTTTGGCAAACTCTAATCCAGCATATTTTGTTCCTCCTGTAGAACCTGTTTATTCTACTAAATCTGCAGGGACACAATTGCAAAAAGGTTCTACTGAGAGTACACAAGTATTAACTGCTAACAACAGGAATAACTTTGGTTGTCAGAAGTCCAGATGGAGCACCCAAACCAAAACTGCAAAAGCAAAATCTAGTGTAAAACAGACTGGGTCTAAAAGTTCAGAAACTGGGGGTGTGCGAAGAAGTAAGAATTTCAAACATAAAAAGAAGGCTGGTTGTCCAGAGCCTCCAAGAAAGAAAGTAATATTGCACAGAAAGTGTAAGCAAAAGAATCATGCTGCAGTTGTTAGTGAATCAGGTAGCCTTTACAAACAAAGGGCATCAAAAAAAACTGTGAGGACTTTAAAATTGCTTCCTTTTAATTCTAACCAGCTTGTAAAATGCCCTCGGAGAAATCAACCAGTTGTTGTGCTTAACCACCCTGATGTAGATGTTCCAGAAGTTGTAAATGTAATGAAAACCATTGCTAAATTTAAGGGACATGTTCTTAAGGTTTCATTGTCAAAAAGAACTATTGATGCGCTTCTGCAGCCAGCCTTCTGCAATCCTTCGGATGTAACTACTGATGATTTTTCTCAAAAAAAGTACAGGACAATAAAACCTATTAGCCCTGTAAAAGAAAGATTTGTCTTAAAATTGACACTGAAAAAGACTAGCAAAAACAATTACCAGATTGTGAAAACTACCTCTGATAATACCTTGAAAGCTAAGTTTAGCTGCTGGTTTTGTGGTAGAATATTTGACAATCAGGATCATTGGGTAGGACATGGACAGAGGCATCTGATGGAGGCTACTCGAGACTGGAATTCATTAATGGAATGATGACCAGTGAAGAAAATAAAACCTAAATACCATGCATTAAAGTTCATCACAAAATACTCAGTTGAATTAGGACATGCAATTCATTTTGTTTCGTATGTCAGTATTGTAACTGAAGTTTAGAAATGATGCAAAGTGCTTGTGTTTGAAAAGAAAGAGCATATTTCCTATTCTTGTCAACTCTGAGAAAGATCAAGGAGCTTTGTGGTTTAAATAAGTTGTAACTAATTGCAAATGCAATTCCATAAAAAGATACATTATTTTTATTACTACTATTGTGCTATATTTTTATTCTGTAGAAAGAATCTTCAGGGCTTTTGTTCTGTACATATTTAAAAATGCCTAAACATGTAAATATTTTTATATTTTTCAGTCACTTGGTATAATTCTTGCACAGAAGTTACACCTCCCCATTTTTCAGTTCTGTATATGCACTACTAAAACCAATTTTTAAAATCTTCAAATACACACAGTTGTTATCCTGGGATTTTTGTTGTTTTCACTTATTAGCTCTTGATTTTGTTTTTCAGGGATTGAACACTATTGTTAGCAAGTGCCTCAAAGATGTGAAGCAGTTTACATTATGTCAACTGTGTAATCATAGGTCTGTATAGGGCCATTCCCCAACAGTTTCATTTAAACAAAGCCATATGTGAATGCTTTAAGCTATATTGCTATGCACATGATACTTGTACTATTTCTGTGCAGTTTTGTCTACTTTCTTAGTGAAGTATTTTTCATATAAGTTAATAAAACATGTTACGATTGTGTTAATACAGTGAATCAGAATGAAATTGATTGAAAATATACAGTATATATATTCATATGTATATTGTGTTTAAGAATGTTGAACATTCCTAATCTGTATTGACTTTGTCACTATTAAATTTGCTATAACTTGTGTTTACAGAAGATGACTGTGAGCATTTATAGAAAATATTCCTGTCTTACTATATCTGCCAAACCCTTATAGGAAAGTCAGGATATCAGGAAGTTCAAAGCACCATTTCAGGCCTGTAACTGCATTATAGTTTTATTCCAGGTGGATGTAATTTGTCCCCATAATGACTTTAAATTTTCTACTATTGCTTATTCAGATATACTGCCTTTTAGGGTATGGGGAGTTTGGCAAAACCAAAGCTTGAGTTTTACCGTATTTTACCTGCCATTAGGGTGGTGTTCTTAGGAGCCTGCTTGCTTCCTACTTAACAGTTTTATGGATAATGATGAAGAGAGAATATGCTTCATGTTTTTTAACATTTATGTGAGGGTATGTAAAAAAAAGTCCTTATCCATAGTGACTGAGAGTATACAGATGGAGGTCTTTATTATCCACAGTAATTATTATGTGCAAAGGCTTTTTCCTTCAGGTTCTTAATGCAACTGGAGGCTAGGAGATCCAGTCTTTATGGGAGTGTCCTTACCATATGGCACCTTTTGCCCAAGTACTGGAGGATTACATCTTAGGCATTTAAGTCAGCTTCCCAAAGTATTAATGGAAAAACTGCCCAAATTAAATAGTGAGTTTGGAGAGGGCTAGGTAATTTAAATCTTGGGGGGTTTAGATTGCATGCAAGCCCAGGTAGTTCTCTGTGACTATTTGCATAAAGTGAAAATGAAGATTGCCTTGCTACCAGTGAAACAGTTGGAAGTCTTTCATGGATGTCACAGGCATGTCCACTAACCTGAATTTAACTTATGTTTTAAAAAGTGTTACAATTGTTTAAAAAAATGATTTTGGTGGCTAGATACATTTTTCTTTCTTGATGTGTCTGTTGGCAGGAAGATGTACACTAGCCTTGCAGCTGGTGAGTTATGTATGGGAGTCAACTGAAGCAGTCAAGGTGGCATAGTTTGGGTGAATTAATATACAACTGGTATGTGTTTTGTATCAAAAATGGATCATTTTGTGCTGCACAATGGGTTTGAGCACTGATGTAAATTTGGCTAGGACTATGAAGAAGACTAGTGTGAGGAAACGTGTTGGAAAGAAACAGCATTAGGAAAGGACAAAAATGTGTTAAGCTTTTTCTACTAGAAGGATCCATCTATTGTCTGCCTCAGCTTGCTCTCCTATAAACCGTGAAATTGAATTCAGGAATTTTGGATATTGCCTTTGCTGCCTTTGGCAAAAATATCTGAAGTTTATTCGTAAACCTACTTGGTGTAACTTCAGCAAGGATGACCAGTTTTTGTTAACAATTACTTAGCACTGAGGTGGAAGTTCTGCTGTAGAGTAGGAAAGTTTCTCTATATTGATGAATCATGAGAGTGACAACTGTCAGTGGGAATTTTTTTCACACTGGTTTGTTTTCTTATGAATTGAGTAACCTTAAATGGTACTGTGAAAAAGAACATGGTAAAACTAGGAAATGTTGAAAGAAGGTTGCTTTATACAATCTTAGTTCACTCTCTTGTGACACTTTATCCATGAACATCCATCTCATTCAGGGCAGAGACTGTTGCTCCCTCCTGAGTAGTGATTTAATATTTTGCTTCCCCACCCTTAATTCTTGTCCTTGTATTATTTAGCACACATTGCTCAAGTACTGTTCTGAATATGTAATTCTTTTATTTATACGAGCTTTTCCATAATGCTTTGAGGTGCTAAGAGTTTGGCATTTCAGTAGTTCAGATTTCTAAGAATTTTTTGTGGGACTTCAATGAAAATAAGATCACAATTAATGACCATCAGGAGAAAATTTGGCTTAAGCAATCTGACCAGTGTCATAGTGGATGGTGCAGTAGAAGGTGCAGGTCAGTTCTTCAAAGAAATGTTCAGCTGCTTTAACATATGAACCTACCCTTTACTGGCAAACTGCTGCAATGTTGGTGCATTTCCCAGCATCCTCAGTAAATGGATAAGGTACCTGACAAATATCCTTCAAAATACAGTCTTTCATTACATGGTTACAATTTATCCATGGAGTATTTTTTGAACCAAGTGAAATATATAAATCCATGTGGAAAAATATGTAATGATCATATTGTTTTTATTGTAATGGATGTATCTGATGTGACAAATTAAGGTTGCACAGGTAACCTGATTTGAAGAGTGTCTTGATTTTGAGTGCTTGACTTTGCAACCATAACACTTTAGGATAGCTTGTAACATTGCACATATAGCAAGATAAGAAAACCTTAAACTGGTTATAGCATTTTGGGACGTACAGAAATAGATGCAAATGCAGGGTCAACAACTGCTTATACAGTGTTTGTGTTAGGCCTTGAGAGGCCTAAAATCTAGCCTGTTGTATATTCTTGATAAGTATTCATCAGTAAGTCATGGTTGCCCTTCCTCAGTAATTCCAATGTTTTAACAAAAATTTGTTACAGAGCTGTTGTCACTTGAGATTTTTTTTCCTCAGCAGTTTCTAATCTCTGGCTTCTGCTGGTGGTTTTGATTGAAGGAGGAATGTGATTTTGTAGCTTGTGTATCTGAACACCTGGATTTATTACTCCTTTCATGGAGCAACGTTCTCAGGAATGATTTGCAGTACTTCTTATGCTCTCTGTATCAGGTAGGCAGGTGACACTTCTCTGTACATTATTAAATATGATACTTTGCCCTGAGTTCCCAGACAAAAAAATTTATTTCATTTTAAAGCCTTATTTTTTTAGTTCCAGCTTTAGCTTTTTTTTTTTTTTAAGATATTTAGGTAATGATAATTATATGGAAGAGAAATTGGCTAGCAATATCAAAGAAATATGAGGGGAGAAGTGTGTTGCTATGTCTGTCAGATCAGACTTAACTTACCTGCTACCTGGGGAAAACACATGATGACATTAATATGATGGCTGGCACTGCAATGCCTGCCCCAAATCACCATTTCCTACATTCTGTAATGACTGCTCAATCCACAGCATCAGGATTTCTAACCAGAAAATCAGGATTTTCTACCATGCTTCATCCTGAGAGCCAATTTATTTTATGTCCAGAATCCAGGAAATGGTAACTTGGTGCAATCCTGTACCTGAAACTTGCTTAAACATTTCTCCAGCTAAAACTGTGTTCCAAAATACATCTACACCACAGTCCTGCCAAGCTATAAAAGATCTAGCTTAGGTATGGAAAGCAGAGTAATTAGTCTGCATCCTTTCTTTCTCTATAAAACACTTAGTAAAATAGGTGATCACTTCCTGGTGGGCCTGTGTGTTTGTTTACTTTGTACCTCGGATGTTCTCATCTCAGGCTGAACGGATTGCTTTGTGGAAGGTGGCATTGCCCATTGTTGTCAAAACTATAAGGTACCCGTGTAATCACACAGAACATGGATAAAAAGAAAAGAAGGGTTTGAGGGTGATTGTAACTGCATCTTCGTCTAGAGCACATTTGTTATTTGTAGTCAACCACAATGTGACATGTAGTGCTGAGCACTTAGAGCTGATGGACAGGAGCAGAAGTACTTTAAATTGCTCAGTAGTGCTAATTACCTTAAAAAGGAGATACTTAATCTCTTATATGAAAGTCTGTAAGTACACTTGAATTTCATGTGTTCACACTTTTCTTCCCCCAGTTCTGGAATGATGGTGGGAACCATTAACTTGGAAGGCAGAAAAACCTAGACATTTGTGAGGAGCAATGCTGAAAGGTTAGCAGACAGATAGTTTTGTTAGTACAAAGTTTAAATACCATGCAATACATGAGTGAATAGACAAAGACTCTGCATGAATGCAAAGCAACTTAAATCTTGAGTGGCTGGTTTTTCACAGTGTACTTTCCATTGTGAGTAAGCTTCTAAAGTGATGCTTAAAGTAGCTGAATAATATGAGTATATATATAGGAGTAAATTAAACTTGCAGAAACTACTAACCTTTGTTTTGAGGCCTTAACTTGGCAATCTTAATGTTCTAAACATTAAGCATAGTATTAAAATAACATTATCACCAACTGAGCAATATACTAAACCTAGCATTTACATAGTAGTGTGAACAGACTGTCACTGGCAGGCTTGGTAAAGTCTATGTGTGTGTTTTCTTACTTGCCAGTGTCTTATTTGCTTTACGTCTGGGGTAAGTATTGGTTGGATTGCAGAGGGAAGAAACAGATGCTGCAAGGTAGGTAGCCATGTGCTGAACATCTTATTAGCATGCAGTTCTTTCTGGAAGACAGGTGCATTGCTTGTCGAAATAATTGATCAAAAGCACTAGAAAGTAGTTGCAGAATACAGCTACAACATGGCTCTAAGTGACTTGCTGAGACTTTCCAAGTCTTGACCCAATCTTGCCTTAAATTTCTTGCAAACAACCCTAGAGATCGCTGCCTAACCTAGAAGAAAAAGAACTGAACAGATGTGTATGAAGTGTCAGTTTTGGAAAATACCTCTAAAATGGGCAAGTTTGCAAGTCTATTGAAATCAAACACCTCTGGAACTAATTAACAACTGTTACCAGAAGTTTTTTCATTGATGCAATTTATGCATTCATCAAATTAATTTTTACCACTTGAACATTTGTGCAAATTTACTTTGTTCACAATAATACAATAAGTAAACCACTGTGACAGAATGGGCCTGAAAAAATAGTGGGTTTTTTTTATGTGTGTGTCCATAAACAGTAATTCTGCAAGAATTGAGTGGTTAATTAGTTTAGCAATGAAGCAGTACACTTGAGTCACCAACAACAGGAAATTTGAAGACAAAATATTTGAGCTAGTAAGCCAAATATATAATACATGCTAAAGCTTTCATAACAACTCATGGAGGAACACATACAAATATATACATACAAGTATATACATTAAATTATCACAATAGTGAATTGATGCTTTGTTGCTGGAAGAATGCTAAGAAGTGAGATCCAGCAATGTTTCCATACACTGCTGACTTTACAATATTTTTTATTTTATTTGCACATTTGAAAATATAAAACAAAAATATCAATGAAACAGGGTAAAGCTGAGGGAAAGGACAACACATGCCCATTAATCTGAAACATTCAGGCACCTTTATTGCTGCTAATCACATGAAGTACAGTCCTATTTTCAAGTTGTGCACAGTGGTACATTAGGTCGATTCTGTTTAATTTCTGGGGTTGTGCACTTTACAAAGAAATTGCTGAAAGGCAGTGATCTGTGGTAAAAGAGTAGATCACTGTGGGTATTCTCATTTTCAAAATGAAAATGTCCTACAGGAAATCTCTCTAAATAGCAGTCAAAGGACCCGGCTCTGATACGCAGTTGTTCTTCGTGCAACTTTGGATACATGTGTTGTCCCAGATGGAAATCACAGATGCGAGTATATCTACTTTGGCTTCTTGTGTTAGATGTGAGTGCTTTTCTGCTAAAAGTGATGTGGGGTTGAACTCTATGAACTGCATCTCTTACTACTCAATAGGTGCTCTTAAATAGTTTTCCATTATTTTGTATTTTTTTCTTTTATTACCATGTCCATGTTTTGGGATGTTGAAAGAAATTATTAAAGAAGTCTTCATTTTAGCAGTTCAGTTCATTAAGAAACTCTTACAATGTGTTTCAGTTTTGTTGAGTCTTTTGTGTTATTTTGGCTGTCAATTAGAACCAGGGAGGTGCGCTGATGATTCTCTACTATTTCAGCAACACTGTCAAAGCGCTGGATAAAAAAAACCAAAAAATAATTAGTGCTGGCTTCCTTTAATGCTTTTTTATCTTTATTTCTCACAACACTGAAGAGAGTTGAGCTATAATTGTTACTGAGATGCTCTACCTTCTATAAAGAGTACTGATCCTACTTTTAGTTCTGACTGTAGTCATAAACAGATTAAATTTGGACAGTGGAAGATATTATGGCTACTAGCTGTCTCATCCTTTCCATTTGTGATTGTCACCTGTACAAACAGAACCACAAAGTTTGATACAGGCCATAGTAAACTGACACTGCTTTGATTTTACCTCAGTGTTTAGTAGGCTGCAGACTGGCAGTTTGGAAGATGTGTCAGAGGTGATTCAGACACCTCAGAGCGAAGGCTATCTCCAGTAATATGGTACAGCTATCAATGAGAACTGTTCTAGTTATTCAGTTTTAATGTTCGTCACAGTAAATTAATATCCAGAGTCTGCTAGGTCTGTTGCTTTTCCTTTTGGTCTTTAGTCAAATACAGATTCTGGACTGTTTATCCTGAGGTCATTTTTGACCCTTTGTTGAAGGCCAGGTGAGTTCGAGGCTGTTATTTATTCTGTAATCTCAAAACCATTGCCTGGGAGGCAGATAATTAGGCTAAGGCAAGCCTACTTTCACACTGCTGAAAAGCCTACTCTGTGCGGTGATAACAAACTGTTTCTAACTGGTATTTGGGTTCCAAGTTTCTGTTTTGCCGTCAGAGCAATTAACTGTGTGGCATCAACCAGTGATTTTTTCAGTCTACAACTAGAGTTTAATATGCTCTTTATGTGAAAACAGTATTAAAAGTAATGTCATTCTCATTTTTGGTAAGTATTGGGGTTTTCTGTTTTGTTTTCATTTTGAATGTGGCTGTTCTTTACAATTTTCCAAGACTAGAGTGTTAGAAGGTAAATGAAGGACTATAAACAGTCAGAAAATGTATCTAGCAGATACAGCTCTGATTCTGTTAGCTTTTTTCAAGATAGTTCTGTGAGTATGTTTTAAACTCTATTTGTGGTTTTAATTACAGTATACAGGAACTGACATTACACTGGTTTCTCTAGCTTGACAGATCAGTCATTATGAAGGGTATACTTTTTGCTCATAGTGCAATATATCTTAATCCTTTCTTATTAAAGGTATATAAATAAAACTATTAGGAAAAACAACCCCTCATTATCTCACCTCTTCACCACTTTTTTCTCTGCCCAGTGCATATTGTCTTGTTGATTCAATAAATCGTATAGGAATGTTGTATACTCTTCTGTTGTAAAACACAACCAGTGTGTATGGTTGCCGTGAGTCCTGTCCAGAACTCTTTCTTATTAGGAAAGATCCATCCTGAAGAGAGAAAAAGTAAGTAAGTATTTGGCTCATTTTTTCCCCAACAACTTAGTTTGGTTTTAGCTTAACATTTTAGTTTATATTGGCATTAAACCCTTTTGTCCCTTTGGAAAATCTGTACAGCGGCAGATGAGAAGTAGTGTGTATTCCTGCTGTCTAACAGTAGCTTACAAAGGTGTCATTTAAGAATCACCTTTGCTGCTGTCTGTTCTCTCTCAGCCAGAGAGAAAAAGAAGAAATAAATACACAGTGGCAGCCATCTGGTGGGGTGCACAGATTATTGGGAAATAAAGTTACTATCAATGGCAGTAAGCAGGAAAGCAAGCAGTGAGAGGCGGAGATACAGCTTCTTCAGAGCTGTGACAAGCACTCTCAAAGCCAAGCACTGCACTACTGGTACTGTAGTCTGCTCAATAACGAGCAGTAGCCTACACTTGGTGATAAACCCCGTGCTCTGACCCCTTATCCTGCTTTGTGGAGTTAGGCAAGAGTGGGAATGTACCTGATGCTGAGAATGCAACTCTACATGTTACCATTCCCTCCTGGGACACTAGCTTTTGTACACAGAACAGTTGAGAGAACTCAAATTCTCCAAGTACGTAAATGCACAGAATTGCTATTTCAAAGTGCATGGCAAGGTCAGCCTTTCCAAATAGCTGCAGTTTTCACATGACCATTGGACAGGACAGTGGTGGAAGTCACTTAAAAGTCACGGGGCTTTGCATTTCTTTTAAGGGATGCTCGTGAGCTATCAGATCTTCCTCAGCTCTCTAGTCTGTAATAGCTTTCTCTGCAGAGCTCCCATCTTTCAGTTACACTAATGTAACTGTCCTGTGATGAAAACTAAAGTTAAATAGTTTCACCACAATAATTTCAGGTACAGTACTTGCATGGCACAGTATTCTGACTTATTCAGAATACAACTGATAGAATATTTCTGATTGTCTTTTGCTTTTGAGTTTTTGTTCTTTTTTTTAATAAAATAGACATTTTTAAAAAGTGACCTACCTTGTTTGATTGGTACAATGCATCTTCTGCCATTCTCCTATCACAGGCAGCAGCATACCATGCTTTACTGTGAACACCAGCATCCTAGAAAGAGAGAAACAGTGTTTTACCTGTAAAATAATAATGATAATGAATATAGCCTCTAGGGAAATTACTACTAAATAATGACAGCTGTGAGGGACTAAAATGCAGAACACTCCATTCAGTTAAATGCCTGGCAGTGTGCTTTACAACAAAGGAACTTAACCTGTTCTGCCAGTGGGAAACGTGGCACAAAGGACTACACGGATGGGAGCATAGGTGCAAACCTGAAGGTAGAAAGACTGGCACCCTAAAGATACGTGGATTCTATTTCAGAAGATGGAAGCTCTCCTAGCAAAGGAAGTACAAAGATGTGAGAAGGTGATGGCAGTGGGGAGTGGTAGAAGAGTATAATTTGAGAAAGAGAAGTAATGGTAGAAAACTGGGTACTAAAATGATGCAGGATTAAGCATATATTTGGGAAACAGGGCTGGAGCTTAGGGGAAAGGTATGGAGGATTTTAGAGAAGTATGAAAAGGAAGGACAGGATGAGGGATTAGAAGCAACATGAGACCTATGCTTGATCAGACTTCAATAACTAGAAGAGAAATTAGTAGGTTATCAAGTGAGCCCTTGCTGAGGAGGTTGATGTAAAATCTGACTCTTGAGTGGAAAGGCTATAGAAATAGCGCTGAGAGTATTTCCTAATGAATACAACTGGGTATTAACCTTTCTGGTTATTTGAACAGTTTTGCTCCAACTTTACAGTAACAAGCTTAATGAGAAAATTCATTTTCACACAAGCTTTGCCCCCTCTATACAAAATAGATTAAAGGTGAAGTTGCACATTATGGCTGAGCTGGTCTAGCTGGCTTATTGCTGCCAAAAAGGAAATGTCTTGACTTCTCCTTTGTGCTCATCTGATCCCATGGCGGGATAATTCACTTTATTAATCTTGCATTTAAAAAAAAATCCCTTTTTGTTTTGCCTTGTTTTGTGTTTGACTGCCACGTAGGTTTTCTAGCAGTTTAATGAGGTGGCTCAGTCCACTGCAGGATCAGAAAGGAACACCAGAGAAGCCACCCTCCCTGTGGCTGGGAGGGGAGTTCACATTGAGGAGAGAGCATTGCACTAAATTCTTAGACTGGCTCAAGCCATAACATATAACTTTACCTTCAAAGTTCTTACATGTATTTCTCCAGTCACACTATTCATTGGAAAAAGAAAGGATGAGAATTACATGTATGAAAGGCACTTGTCCATGTAGAGAATGAGTCCAGTGAACAAATATTTTGGTCAACAAAACAAGGAATCAAACTAACTTTTCTGCCACCACTATGTGTGGCCTATAATGTAGAAGCAGTCAGCTGCTGCCAAAGTTTGTATGGGAAGCAAACAAACTGTGAATCTCACGGGAATGAATCATGTCTGTGAGCACCTGTATTGTGCAGGATGCTACAGCAAGTGATATCACTGTACATAATTGTTGGAAAAATAACACTAACAGTTAACTTTTTATTTTTAGCAAAATGGATGTTTTATTAAGCTCTGTTTTTGCCCATGGCTGTTACATAAAAACTGGAAATGTAATTGCTACAAGCTGTTTATTTAGAGTCTGCTGGACTGTTTATTTGAAAGTAATTTTTATAATAAATATCCAGTACGACATAGTTAAAATTTTTCTAGAACTTAAAATCCTTTGTGTTCTTCATTGTTGTATTATCTTTGTCATGTCAGGCTTTAAAACATTTAATGTTATTGGCTGTGCATAATAGAGCCTTTGTTTTATTCTCAACAGAACTATTTTTACCTTGTTTGTGACTACAAGGCTAGTAAGAATGGTTTCCTGCATTTTGCAGTCTCCCTTCATCCAAAATGAGAGTAAGGGGAATAGTACTGAAATGAAAATAACTTTACATTTGCTTAGATTATTCAAAGCTTAATGTTGCAACAAAACACATGAAGAATTGGCCATAAAACTGACAGCACTAACAGTAATGAGGAGAGATCTGTTTGAAGGCACAGAAAAGAGTAGGACTTGGGAGAGACTAAAATAAATCGGGGGAGGCATCACAGCATCATTGTATCCTGCTGACTGCACATTATTTTTTGTTTTGTTTTGTATAAGTTAGAAAAAAAGAAGCAATTAAAAACTCTTTGTAGCCTTCTATATCAAAGACTAGACATGTACATCACCACAGATTTTCGTGTTTCATTGATGTTGAAAGTATGAACTGAGGAGTCAGGAAGACATGAAACTAAGAAGCTTTTCTGAGTTTTGTTTAAAGTGACTAGTAGACTTCCAAGATTTGGTATACATATTTTTTTACAGTTTGTTAAACCCCTTCTATGCTATATGTTCTAAGAATTTTTTTAATACATGTTGACATTCAGATTTTTTTGGGCTACAGAAAATCTTGACTGCAAAAGAGGACATAAATGCCCTCCACAAAAGGAGTATAATTTTTATTTTGAAAGGGAGTAGGTGTGGAAATGCTATTTTAAAATAAATGATAAGAAGATTCCTGTAATATGAAGTTAGCTAATGTTATACCTGGTCTGCAGAACTTGAGATAGATGAAGTGCTGCTGTGAGGGGAAGTGCCCAGAGAATGGTTTGCAACTTCTGGCACTTCTAGAAAAGAGAAAGAACAGCATGTGTAAGGTCTTCAAAGTATGTTTGTTATGATATAAGAAATCAATTTGTTACAAGGACTTTGGAAGACCTGATGTGAGCATCTACAGGCCTTTCTGTCTGATTCCACAGAACAGAAGGCCCCAGGAGAGAATTTGAAGGAAATAATGTTAAGATTTGGAGGTAAAAGTACAACTAGCAAGAAAAAATCTGAAACATACCCAAGCAGATAAAATGTTACAGCTCTTTCATAAAATAACAGAAGGGAATATGACACTGTACTTACTCTGGACTTCAGTGGAGCATTTGATACTGTGCCATATGGGAAGGAAGTACTTTTAATGAAGAAGATGAAAGTTAGCTCTAGGCTTGTATGGGGGCAAAGAAAATATGGCAGGTTATGCTGAGGGGACATTAGTGGTTAGAGGCCAGTTGTATGTGTGAGAAAGTTGTTATTGGACCTGGCACAGAAGATGATTATGTTAAAGAAAGTTTACTAATGACAGCATCACTTAGCACCAGATAACCTCAAAGAATAGTTACACTTCAGGGAGCAGTAAGAATTTATGCTTCAAGTTGAAGCACATCAGTTGTGTAACAGGAGCAGACCAACTTAAGAGCATCAGTCAATTTCATTAATGTGAACCATTATTATGCCTCCACAGCATAGGACATATAATTGTACCATACATCAAGCAAACATTTCCAGGAAATAAATGCACTGACAACAGCATATAAGTTCAAGCTACACCAAATGCAGATTTCTATGTGCAATTCTCACCATCCATGTGAAAGATATGTTGAGGCTGAATATGTGGAGAAAAGGGCTTATAGGAAGGTCAGACAAGTGTCTGCTAACAAGAGACTGGAAAAATTTTAAATCTGATATACACTTCTGTGAAAATAGAGCTAATATACATATTACTTTATTTGTTTTAACTGTGAACTGAAACAAAGTCCCTCTTGGAAAGCACTACTTACAGAAGAGCTTTAGCATTTACCATTATAAAAATACTTTTTGTTTTGTTTTTCCCCTCCTGTGGAAAAAGAATAAATTGGAGGCAATAATAATCTGTCTGTCTTCTGGGCAACAGAAGCCTGGAACAGCCCAGATATGTTATATTTAGGATTCTTTTGTGGCAAGGAAGATTGATGGAATCTTTATTATGATGGGAAATGACCCAAACTGCCTTTGGTAGAAATTTCCAATAGTCATAAATGGAAACGAAGCACCCAATTTCCATCAATAACCCTGACATATTCCCTTAATTTCACTAGCTGAGCTAAGACCCTGGATACTTGATCTCCTCTTTGCATGCATAACAGATACATTAATTCCAAAGTAGTTAATAGGTGTGGCATTTTGAAATAATCTTAAGTCAAAGATTAATTTAAAATTACAAGTTAATCACATTTTAATTCAAAAACTGAATTATACTTACTTGGCAGAATTGAGGACTTCTGGAGCAGGGGCCTGAAATAAATATCAAGATATTACAGAAAGTAATCTGGAGATCTACCTTGTTCTGATATTATGAAAATTGTGTATTTGAAGCATGCAGTGATAGAATGTATTCCATCTCACCCATTTGTCCATTGAGAAATAAGGGCCTGATACAGATATTTAAAAAATTATATCCGACTAGTACTGAAAATCAGGAATTAAACATGGTTTAAATCTCCATCACCTTATGAGAGATTATATCCTCCCATCCTTTTGTTGATGGTTATAGCATTTGGATGCATTCATTTGCCATGTTTTTGGTGGTTTTTTTGCTACTATGAGTCTTCAGGAACCACAAATCTCAAAAAACAACAGAAGGCTACAGTGCTTCCCTTTGAGCCTCTCACAGCTGTGTGCAGACCAAGCAGTAGGTGCTGGTGCATCGAAATATTCAAAAGATGATGGAAAGGGATCTTACTTTTGGGGAACACTTGGAAGGGGTGGAAGTGGAAGCTCTTGGTTGGAACCTCGTCGTCTTTCTGCTGCTGTAGGTTTTTCTGTAGTGTGGGAAAACAAATACTCGAGTCAAGATTTATTCAGAAACATACTGTCCCAGATAAGAGAGTCCCAGTAGCTGAAGGAAAGTTTCACTTACTATAACTTTTGGGGTTTTTCCTTACATGGCAGCTTGCCATTGTGCTGCTTTCTTTGTTAACTAGAGGCATACCACCAAATTTCTAGGCAAATAGCTGTGCTCTGAGTGCCTGCAGGGGCTCAGTGGGAGACTTGCCTTCTGTGAGAAGGCGAGCTGTGTGACACAGGGGGAGGACTCTGGGGCTGCCTGCAGGAGCACGTCTGGCTGGCTGCATCTCACCCTTGTGTCAGACAGCAGCTCCTGCTGAACTTGTGCCTGGAGGAGCAGAGGCGTCCCGCGTTTTGTGCCTGTGCCAGGAGCCGGCTCCGTGTGAGGTGGCTCTGGCTGAGCTCTATGATGTGCTTGCCCGTCACCTCCCTTCCCCCTTCACCACTTAGAGGGCTGTGTGGCACAGCGCTGGTCCATTATTGTCCTCCATAACCCTGCCAGTAATCTCAATAGTTTCACTGTGACTGATTTTAGAGAACAATGATATTCAGTGCAACTAAGGCTGGCCAGATCCAGTCTGAAACTGCTAAAACCAAACACCCCTCCAAGACCTAGCCTAAGTTGAATGTGGTGTTCTTTCATGTTTTTAATAAGAAGGACATTTAATTCTGATAAATGTCAACTTTTTCACAGTATTGGAGATAATTTACCTTCATTTGCAGTTAAGTTCTCTCTGGAAGGTAAACATGGCTTCTGCAATAAAACAGAAGGACACCAAGTATTAAATGGCATGTCACTTGCAGAGCAAATGTTTATCTTTTTATACTTTTTGTGAACTAGTTTACATTTAGAATTGACAACATCCTGGATGAACTAAGAGGCAGAAAAGGCCATTTTGTGAAGAGCCTCTTGATTGTACAACCTTGAAGCTTGGGATTTTGCAAAGTAGATTTGGAAAGAATCCCAGTTTGTGAGTATAAATAGATGGACAAAAAGTAAAATTTGGAGATGCGTGGGGCTGGTTTTTTCCCACTTCCATTGTTAAGTTTATGGTGTAACAGATGTTCCATTCTTATCTCAGGCCCAAAAATGAAGAGTCTATTCCAAATACTTGTGAATCAAAATTTGATTTTGACCTTTACTGAGCTATGCTCACAAATGTCTGAACACATTTCTTTTTACTCAAACTGTCAGTTTAGCTCACAGTAAAAGCTCAACCAACCTTCCAGTTTCAATTTTTTTGTCTCATTTTGAAACAATTATAATAAACTGCCAATTTTGAAACATTTTTCAAATAAATTTCTTTGAACATTTCAACCAGTCCTCTTACTTTCTCCCACAAGAGATTTTGGGCTATTTTCATAATGATTAAATACTTACTGAAAAAGCTCTGACAAATTCTGGTAAAGTTCTGATCATTTCTTGAGCTGTCATTCTTACAGTGAACTCATGTTCCCCATAGGCAGACCTGCGTATTTCTTGGAATACTTTTGAATGGCCTGTGTTCCCACTTCTTTCTCATTTATTCAGTTCTTGCACTGTGTTTATTGTTACATCCTAGAGTATTGAATCCAAACATCCCTTTAATCAAAATACTTTTCCACTTGGGCTTCCTCACTGCTTTTAGTTCATGTAATGGCACCCAGATATTTCTTTTCTTTATAACTCTCTCTTTCCCCTAGTCTTTTTATGCATGTATGTTGTACCCAAACTTATGATAAAATTAAGCTTTACAATAAGTTAAAAATTTAACAAAATTAGTGTTTGATAACTCAATTAGAAGTCAACTTACTGGTGAATTTACCACATTAGAAGCTTTCTTGCTGAAGATTGGAGGAAAAAAGGAAAAGAAAAACAAGAGTATGGTTACTTAGCAGATACATGAATTCATTCAGCAAATGAATGAAACTAAGCATCAATTCTATTAATTCCCAAGATATTTCTGTCTAAGATTGGATGCATGAGATAGCTGTAGGAGTTAGAAACAAACAAGAATAAGAAAAGAATGTGGGTATCAGATGTAATGTGGGTATTTGGGAAAGATACTTATGCAAGGAAGCTACACTCTGTCCAATACTTGAGATGACGACTTGGGTGGAGCAGAAGAACTTTAATGAAAAACACAACTTTCTGTGTTTATAGGCTTGCATACGCTAGTGTTGCAGTATGAAACTAAATTAAGCAAGCCAGCATCTGCCATCAGTGGCAGGCAGTGAAGGGCTACGCCATGCACACAGTATTCCTGTAGCAATAAAAAAATATTAGCTTGCCCTTACCTCATTAGGATATCTGTCTCGAACAGCAATAAAAATTATTCCTGAAGTTCAATTACCACAGGCAAGGACAGGAGTTAGCTCCTAATACACCTATTAAAGCCCTTCCCATCAAAAAAGTAGTTTTATTATTTTTTTACTCACAGGCCCCTTGGTAATGGAGATGGAGCTGCTCCAGTGGGAAATCTGGATTCCTGTGTGTTACTGGACCTCTGACCTAGAGATGCAAACAACATATTAAGTGTGCAATGTTAGCTGTATCTGAACAGTGGATTTTCCTCACTGCTACTTTAGTGTTAATGTCATAAAAGTAAAAAATATCCACTGGTTTAATTTTCGTCTTAACATGTTTTTACTCTGAATATACTAGAAAACAGTTCAGTAACACTTCTTGCTTATTGCTGACCATTACAGATAAAATTTACACTGACACACTACACTGCATTGTATATTAAGATCACTAGTGACATACTAATCCCTCTCATGTTGCCACATTTTCAATGTGGAATACTTACTTTCATCATTATTGTTTGCTTCATGGTCCTGTAATGAAAAAATAGGTTAGATTTGATATGAAGAAACTAAAAAAGGAATTATTGTGTTCAGGTTTGAGTCCTTCACTACAAGAAGGACATTGAGGTGCTGAAGCATGTCCAGAGAAAGGCAATGGAACTAGTGAAGGATCTGGAACACAGGTCTTGTGAAGGGTGACTGAGGGAGTTGGGGTTGTTTAGCCTTGAGAAAAGGAGGCCTGGGGGAACCTTGTCATTCTCTACAACTACCTAGAGTAGGTTGTAGCCAGGTCGGGGGCAGTCTGTTCTCCCAGGTAACAAATGACAGGACAAAAGGAAATGCCTCAAATTGCACCAGTGGAGGTTTAGAATAGATAATAGAAAAAATTTCTCCACTGAAAGGGTGGTCAGGCCTTGGAACAGGCTGCCCAGGAGAAAGTGGTGGAGTCACCATCCCTGGAAATGTTCAAAAGGTATGTGGATATGGCACTTGGGGATATTCTTTAGTGGTGAACACGGTGAGGCTGCATTCACAGTTGGACTCCATCTTAGAGGTCTTTTCCAACCTTAATGATTTTTTGATGAGAAGTGCATCAATAATCAATATGGTTTTGGTATCTGTAGTAATTTTTAAATAAATATTTTTACAGAATGCATATTGTATCCAGAATACTTTTAATCAGCTTTTGTGATATAATTTGAAAAAAGTTAAGCAAACATCAAATTTTGAACTTTATAATAATCTTGAGATTGCCTGTAACATGGAGAAATTTGGGCCTGAATTCTGCAGTGAGACCTTTTTGTTAGTGTTTAATTTCTGAGCTAGAAGACAGAATTTTGCAGCAGATTTGAATATACTAAAAACTCATCTTTCACTGAATGGAGGTAAATTGAGTAGATTGCCTTTTCCCCATGCTAGAATTGAAGTGATCCAACTAATTTCCTGCTTTCTTTTGGAGATGCTTACTTTTTGGCTCTCACTTCTTGTCTTTTAGGGAATCACACTCCCATATGATAAGTACCTTTCAAAGAGGCACCAGTTATTAATTTGTCCATCTTCATCGACTTGGTTAATGGCTTTTCACTAATGCTGGTCACAAATGTATCCATTCTCTGGTTGGAGAGGTGTAATCCATCATCCAACAGTTGGGGAAGTGAAATGTAGAAAAATTATTCTCCCAGCCAGCCCAGGCCTTTGAGAGGAACAAGGGTTACAGTTCTGTGCACGTGATCAGCCTGGTTAGTGTTGACAGTGGATTGAATGGGAGCAGTTAACAGATGCCTCAGTTATTGTTTTGCTTTGTCAGCGTGCCTAGGCAGGGATGGAAAAGCACAAAGCAACATTGGACAAACATCACGCTCATTACCATGTTTTTGTTTAAAACTGTAAGGGCCGACTGCTTACACAACAAGCAAAGACCCCAAAATTTGGACTGCATTGGGTAACTCATTCCTAAGCTGATTCTTGTGACAAATTGGCTACTGCAAGTACCCATGAGCTGAATACAGCCCATGGTACAGATAAGTGTTTGTTTGGGAGCTTCATCCTTGGAGATGTAACTAAGTCGGTGTGTGGCTCCAGCAGAAGGATAGTCTCTTTTTATTCTCTGCAAAGCTAGGACAATATCCATCTCAGAGCTAAGCTCTGAGGATGCACAAATGGAGAGGTTTCAGTTGCAATATGGCACTTGAGCCTATTCTGAAGCAGAAGCAGTATACTTAGTGCTGCTCAGATAGAGGAATTTCTGTCCAAAACTATCCCTTCAGAAGCACTTTTTTCCTAATCTTGTATTGGTAAGAAAAGCTGAGAAACTGCTTCATGAAAGAGAAATCCTGAATTTGGCACCACTTGGGAATTGTTCAGCATCCCACAGGATACAGATCTAAATGGGAAAAATTTGTGATGGGGTGGAAGGAAAACTAAAATGCTTGTATTGTTGTATGTACAAAATACTTGGTATATACAGAAAGTGAAAATAAGAGTATAAGATGTTCATATTACACCTACACTATGTTACCATAACATCTAATCCTGTGGTATGATCCCAAATTCCTGATTTTAAGTGTCCAATTTCTCTATATAGCTATTGGTAAACTGATTATTTCTTAAGGACAATTCAGAGCATTAGGCCAGGACAGAGTTTGATGCACATGGCTTTTGGCACAGATACTGATGCATTACTGACATCCTGGTTCTTGATAGTTGGTTCCTCATGCACACCCTCTCGTGCTGGCAAAACTGTGAGTAGAGCTATGATGCAAACAATTTATGGAACTAATCATCCAACCTATGCATTTGTGTCTGCTCATTTCTCCACTCAGCAAGTTTCCAAGTAGTTTGCTTCAAAAAACCTTTGTTCCAGCACAGTGAAAGGGACAGACTGGGGACAAGAGTAGAGGGAGAAGAGAATTGACTGAAACACAGCCTCAGGAACACAAAGCTTGTAATTAGTGCTTCACGGACTGCATTTTCTAGTGATGCTGGTTATTCAGACTACCCAGTCTGACATTTTAGAAGGCTTCCATTTTCAGAAAGCATTAATCATTCACCATCTGAGAGGAATGAGGCTCATGGAAGGTACTTCAGATTGGGCAAAAATCGCCCTTTGCTACTTAATGTTCCTGGGATTCAGCTGGTATTTTGTAGTACAAGAAATTATTTTGTGGACTGAGAAATACATCCCTTAAAACATTTGAACTTTTCTTTGGATCAGTACAGATGTCCAATGCTCTTTTGTCCAAAAGAGTAATACTGACAATGACAATATTAGATGAATCTGACATTGAGTCATCTGTTTCTATTATTTAATCGAGATAGTAGAAAGCATCCATCTATTTATACATAAGACACAGGACAGCCCAAGTTTAACAGTGGCCCATTGATTACTCACTGTTTTTAGATGAAGACGACTTCTGGGAAGAGGCAAAATATTTCTGAAAAACATACACAATAAATTGAGTAGGTTTTATTTATTTATTTTTATTTAGCTCAGGTATGCTTTTTAAGATCTAGAGAGAAGAAGGTCTGCTGAAAATTGATTTAATTTCACCTATATACTGCTGCAGTGGCTGTGGTGATGCTCTGCCCTTGGTGTGAACTACTCTAGAAGAGCTTCTGTCCTGGACCTCAGGTCCCCTGTGACTGTGCAGGACCTCACCAAACTCCAAAACACACGTAGAGTTGTGGGTGCCACCTGCTCTTCCTGGGACATGTTACCTATTTTGTAAAACAATGTCCTAGGGAGGAGACAGTGTTAAGAAGCAGCTTCCTACACTTCGGGCAACACAGGAGTGAAGTAGGCTGCATACTCAAGCGTCGTTTTTCTCTTTTCCTCCAGAGACTCAGAATATAAATAGTGGATTTGCCATGTCCAGTTTCTTCACAAGCAATCCTGTGCCCCTGCAAAAATATTGCTTTTGCAAGGATGCAGAGATGGCTGATATGACTTTAAACTGGCTTGCAGAGATATTTTATCCCTGCACTGGATCCCTAAATGGATATTCCAGAAAATGCTATCCATTTGGCAAACTGGCTTGACTGCAGAAGTTCACAAGGAAATGAGAGCATTCAGTTCTCACTTTGTCCCAACATCCCCAGCTACATGAGTGTTCTAACAATTGTTTGTTTTCTGAAGGCTACACATTAGAGAGGAAAACATTTTTTCTCTACTAATATTTCCTATGGATCTAAGCTGCTGTTGACTTACCTGGAGGTTTCCTGCTTAGGTGACTCTCTGGTCATGCTCTGCATGTGGGACTGCTCCGTATTCTGAGCAGTCATAGACAGAAGTGGCTTGGTGAACCTTGTAATCAAACATGCATTAAGAAAGGAAAATTAACAATCCTGAATACAAATAAAACCTCTCCCACCCTACCACCTCGAAATTCTAAAAAGTACCCTTAAGACGTATTTTTTTAATACATGTTGCATTTACGTTATTGAAATTAACACAGAAGTGGTTGATAATCTTTGTATAGATAATCTAAAGAGATATTTACTGTATGTATATATTCTAGAGAAAGAATTATCAAGCATGTAGTATCTAGATGAGAAAATATATTTTCTGATAAGTCTTTAATAATGCACAAACATTCACAGCAATGGGTTACCTGGTCACTGGTGGTGGTGAAGGTTTTTCCTGTAAGAAAAAATGCACTGAATTTTTTGGTCACTTTTTGATTTCATAAACTACATTTGTATGATCCTATTTATGTTACCACATCAAGATATTATTTTTGCACTGTGGTATAGATTTCTACTAGAGCTCTGTCTGGTAATCTGCACTAGGATGGGCGAGGCAAGAACTCAACCCAGCAAATGTGCTTTGGCCATATGTTATGTCAGTACCAGAAAGTGGGAAGAAAATTACTATGTCAGAACTGTCATTGCTCCTCTGCTGCAGTTCTGCTTCTGAGAAGCGTTCCCTTAGGCTGCTGCTTCCCAGACTGGATAACTATCACACAGAACTGGCAAATTTCTGCCCTTTCCCATTTTCTCTGTTCTGCAGACGTTTAGGATTGATCTGCCAGCTTTTCTGAGAAGGGAGTGTCACTAAGCTTTAAGTGCAGAGAGAGATTTGTTCCCATTCTTCCCCTTTGAAAGGCTGATAATGTTTCACAATCACATTTGTACCCTGCCTGAGGGCAGTGCGAGTCATACTGTAGGAAAGGCCTCACCTCTTCTTCAGGAACCTCGTAGACTTCTGTAGGACAGGGAGGCAAAAAGATGTGTTACAAGAAAAACCGATCAGAATTTATATCAGTTGTACTTCTGACTCTAGAAAAATAACTTGGAGAATCTGCTCCGAACTTGATTCTGCCTCTAAAACCCTGGAGTAGCAACAGCCCCGGTCTTCTAGTAGGAACTTGAGGAAGTGTCCCAGGAATTCTGATAAACAGTCATTGTACTATGACGTTCTACCTCCCACCCCCCCTTTTTTTNGGGTTGTGAAAACCTGGAAAAAACGTGTTAACACACCTGTGCTAGCATTTAGCCTTCAGCCTTCCCTTGACTCTCAGGCAGGAAGAGATCAGGTGAATCATAAACACAAGCTGGTGCATTTGTGTGGCCAGCATCCACCCCTGAGCTCTGACACACAGGTGTGTTTTAATTCACAGACATTAAGAGAAAAACCCACAAGCATTCTGATCTATGTCCAGTTTCTTCAATGTCAGGCTTTCTCACTTTATTGCGCTGAAGTGTTCGAATTCCCACCAGGGGGAGATGTTTTATTTTTTAGTAACATCTGTCAGGAGCTGGTTGTTGCTTGACACTGATTTACAGAAAGGCTGACACTGAAAAGGGCATTTTAAAATGTCTGAAAAGTAACTCATGAAATCTTAAGTAATTCAGAAAAAATTTAGTTTACAACTTGTAGTTTGCGCCTTGAAAGCTAAACACATTACTAATGAACATGTAAAGCTTTTAAAGAACTGTGTGATAAGTCTGTAAAGGTTACATTCCAAGCAATTAATGGGATAATGAGGATGCAAAACAACTCCGAGTTGACACTGGAAGATTAAACAAATATATCTGCACGTACAAAAGCAAATAGGATTCCTCTTATTTGCTTCTGCTTTTGGGTTTTTTTTTCCCAAATAAATTGCTCTTTATAGAACTTAAATGGGAACACTGTTATTAAGGGACATGCAAAACACCAGCCTATATGGAATTTCTGTATAGTTAAATCTTGATGTGGTCTTAAAGTATTAGGTCTTGATTTCTATGGTGAAATGGGGTTGCTAACATACTAAGTCCTACAATTGTTTTGCTGTATTGATCTATTTGCATGCCTTACTAGAGCAAACAACTAAAAATTAATTAATTTAGGCAAAGAACTTGTTCTAGTTTTATTCATGCTTAAAATGGATTTACTATTCAAGCTAGACAAAGCAACTGCTAAAACACAGAAAAACTAAAGGGGAATATATTTTTGTTTTACTTAAGTATGTCATAAGGCTTGTTTTATGAATATATCAAGTGTAATTTAATATTCCCATCTTAGATTATTTTATTTTAACAGTAATATAAACTCCACATACCTTGCATATTGGAATTAAGAGAAGGCTTTGGAGAAGTAGGGGGGGCTGGCTTTGTCGTCTTCATAAATCTGCTCACAGGAGCTAAAAACAGATTTTATTCATGTACATACATGCTTGTGCATATGTGTGTATATACATATTATATATTTTTATATATATACACACTAGTTAGCAAACTAACAATGGAACATTTATACAATAAGAATGAATATTAAGTAGGTTCAAGTGGTAGCTTTTTTGTGTGACCTTGAATAAATCAAGTGAATCAGAAAGCAGCTCTTATTTTAAAAGGAAAACATTATTCAGTGTTCATGCCTTCATGAATAGGTTTGATACTGTCAGTGATGTCAGAGAGCAAAACTACATAGTCTTCTCTGTTTGCTTTTCACCTTTGGGCTGTAGTAGTTTCACTCTCCAACTAAATATACTTCAAATACTGAGATTAAAAACAAAATAAAAAAAATACAATCAAAGTCTGTCTTTGCCTACTGCAATATCTAAAAATGCTTGTTCTTCTCCTGAGATACTTCAGTAAACAGAGAATTGTAATGCTGTGGCTTCCTTGGATGAGCAGGGAGATCACATGCCTGGTTGTACAAGGGCTAGACTTGGAAATAGGTGAGTGAGAGAGGCAGAAATTAAACATGTCTTCCAATAAGTTTAAAATAATTTTCCTTGGCCTGGTCATGAGCCAAACAAGCCAAGTGCCTTTTTACAGCCTGTGTTCTCTTTAATAGCTGCATCTCCACTCTTTGAACCCTAGCAACAGACATTAATTTGATCCACTTTTTCACTGTTGCTCCTAATAACACAATAATTATAAGCTTAAATGACTAAAACTCACATTTTGTAGGTAGTGACATGCTGCTTTCTGTGGGTTCAATATAGTTATCGTCATCATTGTCCACTGGTACAATGTAATTATCCTATGAGAAATGCAGGACAAAAATCTACCAGTTAAACCTTCATATCAACAAACTGTTGGGATTGAAGTCCTGTCAGCAATTTACAACAGTTGCCATTTCACAGTGACTGATATTTCAGACATTTATCACCTTATACAGATGGGATTCCCCAAGACCAAAAACCCTTGACCAAATAATTCCAGTTCTAGACTGGTGGATGAAAGCCCTCCCTTCCCTTTGGTCCTGGAGTAGTCTTTGACGTTACTGTCTCCCCACTGCCTGCAGCTTCTTATAGATGATCAGAAATGCCTCTGTGGTCTAGAGAGTCTCCTTGATACTCAAAGTAGGTAGATACCCCCTAGGAATAAGTGTGGTACTCATAGGTCGTTGTTTGTGATGGAGGAAGTGATTTGTCCCACAGAGGCTATGAAAGAAACCAGGTCATGGCATTTCTATAATCTGTCTTACTGGTCCGGGGTCACTGGACATTTAAACAGCCAAAACAAGTATATCTGTAAACTTTACCTCATCATCACTACACTCCTTAGGCTTCGGTGGTACTTTTGGTTTTGCAGCAGGAGATGGCAATGGCAGGGATGGCACACATGGTTTCTTTGGTCTGGACATAGCTGGACTAGGTGTACTTGGGAGAGGTTTGTTGATGGGAGGACTGGTGCGATTGTCTTTTAACATGGAAGAAAACAACAATTTTAGCAAAAATTACACATCAGTCTCTGCACTGTCTTCTATCATCTGTGCAAATGAGTCTTTACTTGTGGCTGCAGCTCAAGTCAAAAGGTAGACCTGAGCATAGCTGGTCTTAATGTTGAGACTTGTGTGTAAACTGGTCCTATTTCATTGCTCAAGGTAGCAACCTAGTCCTCTGTATGAGGCTGCAGAGATTACTTAGACACTGACTGTTCTATGAGCAGCTGTTTCACTCCTTGGGGAAACAAGAAGCTACACAGCTCACACACCTTGTGGCTGGGTGGTGTAGTCCCTTCATTAGTCTGTCCTGTGCTGCTATGAACTTTGGTGATAGGAAGTGAGAAAGAACATACATGTGAGAAAAACAACTGTTCCAAAGCACAAAGGGTGGGACTGGAACATAAATTATGCCACGTTCTCTGGGGTGTCACTTTAACAGTTCCCTTTACAAACAATGTACGCATGAAGTGCTGATAAACTTCTGTGAGTACATATGTGGTATTTTAGCACTTTGATGAATATTCTGCAACCAGTAAAAGTCTTGTATCATACAAAAATGAAGGCAGGTATTGTGTCAATGTTTCTTTTCTGCATGTCTCAAATCTTCCTCTAAGTGAAGCTAAATTTCATTCACTTCATTGCAATCTGTCCATGTTTTAAGAGAATTGAAACAGAAAGAAAAAAAATGCCTTTATACTGGATGGATGTAAGTAAAATCTTGATTCTGTCCATTTTTTCAGGATATATATCATCCTCAGTACCCATCATAAAGGACAATATGGAGTGAATATTTGGGCTGCTTTATCCTCTGTTTTATTGCTTTTGGAATAATGACTGGAGAAACAGAGAAGATTAAGAAGTGAGCTGCCTAGTTTTATGCGCCTAATCTTTAATATGAATTCCTGCATCATCATATGTGGATTAATCTGGAGCCAAGTTAGTGATCCCTCCCATACCTTTGCTTGAATTTTGTAGTTAGTAGATACCTATCAAAGTCACTAGGACACATTATATTAAAAGTCTAAACAAAACTACCATCAATACTAGCTTGTTTCATGCTGTAATAATAAAAAACCCCCATACCCCTGAATGCTTAAGACCTGATTGTCAGAATTAAAAGCAAACTCTTGAGGAAAGGACAGGTTAGTCCATTTGAGGCCACTTCTCTTCTGGTACTGATCAATAAGTAATTATCAAGCTGACATAGTCAACTATTCCATAACTACCTGCATATTCACCCCTAGAAATAGGGAATGCACAGGGAATCTTCTTTTTCTCCTTCTCACTTGGAGGCGGCTCATAGCTATCATCAGGATTCTCTTCACTGGGGACCACATACATCTCAGAGTCAGAGTGGTCATCTGGATTTTCATAATCACTGTCCTAGAAAGACAGAACTTCCCATTTCTCATGTCATAACACACTTATGGCTTCATAGCAATGTATAACACAAATATCCTTGCCGGAGTACAATAACTAAATTACAACAATCTATCCTTGAAAGGACCTGTTACATTCTCTTTTAGTGCTTCCTCTTTAAACAAACAGGCACTCTCGCCTGCCTCCCCTTCCGCTCCCCGTCTTCTTGCTGACTCCAAGGAATCCTTTCACCTCAAGAGCTCAGTCTTCAAATTCTGGACCAATAGCTTGTTTCCCTTCACAGGACATTTTCCTTCTAGTTCCAGCTGGGACTCCAGCTGTGTCTTGTCACTTTCTCTCCCTTTCCTTTTAAAAGGGTAGTCAAGATCCAACTTTGGAAGGAAACTGGTCACTTCAGGCTGACAGCTGCACCATTACTTTACATGGCTGATGACCATGACTTGCTTCATTCTAGTGATTTCTAAAATCTTAGGAGAAGTCTTTCATTTCTAAGAAGTAGATTTCCTCTACTCACCCCTCCTACCCTCCCTTCCCCACATAAAAGATCTTACTGGTTTCAGAAATTATTGTTCAGTTTAAGAAGTCCCTCAAATTGATGCCATATGCTTACTTATCCAAGAAGCTGACTGTCCATGGCTACCATTGACAGTGCTTCTTAAAGTACTTCTAAGCTGAATGTAAAAAAATTGAGGTACCTAAAGATCAGTGGCGACTCATGAATAAAGGTGATATAACAAATCAGGTAATATTTCAGTAGTACTAAGTTCAACCACAAGTAGATGATTCAAAACCAAACTTCTATTATACCTACAGTAACCTCCAACTACCCCAAATATATACTTACAAAATCATCTGACCATTGTTCCTCTTCATTGTCTGCATGTTCTAAATCAAACAAAAGATTATTTAAGGAGATGGAATAGTGAATATAAATGTTTATCTTAGATAGTTTTTTCAATCCATACTTATCATATTCATTTTTAAAAGAGTGGTCAAAATTTCCTTAACAGTTCAGAGCAACACATCTGGTTTGGACTGAATAGTAAGTTCTTGCTTGCTTTTGACAAATTGTTTCAGGGCTGTTGGAAAAGCATTAGAAAATGGCAAACTGCACTTTACCCAAAGTGTCCTGCTAATGCATCTCATTTTTAAGTAGGGGTGACAATTTCTAAATAATGGAAATATTGCTGAACTCTGGGCCCTACACTTTCCTTTTTCTTGGTTAAAGCTCCAAGATAGCACACTAATTACAAGTGTTTATGTTAAACATGAAACATTTATCTGATAACTTCCAAACTCTTTTCTCTTTACTTCAATTGTTGCCTTCACAAGATGGCTGTTAACTTGTAAAAATAGCCACGAACTAGTTTGTGGGCAGTGCTGTAGGATAGGCAAGTAGAGTTCTACCTCTGAGATAATTCATTACATCATTATTACATTAATAGGATTAAGATTTTGCATCTGTGATGATCCATTTTGTCAATTTCTGCCCTATTTACTTTCACGTTGTAGTTTCTGGCAGGGAGAGACTGGATGCAAATTCTCCTCCATTTTTGACAGCAATCTACATACAGATAAAGACTCATTTTGAAAGAGTAGTTACTTGCTATTTTTTGCTAGCCTTTCATTTCAGAGGCGTGAACTACCTTCAGAGTTGTGGATAATGGTATCCTGTTCTCTCATTAAAAACAAATTATGAGGCAATGTATAACTGAAATACTGTTAGGCATATAGATAAGAAATTTACATAGACATGCAGTTTAAATTTATATTAATAAAGACTTACCCAAAGCATAATCCCTTTGTGGTAGACTTGGTGGTGACTTTTTTTTAAGGCTGTAAATGATAATTATTACATTTATGATCTCATAAGTAATATTCACTAGAAGGGAGCATTAGCCAGACACATAAAGCTGATAACAAAAGATACCTGCAGCTGAAGAAATACAGATTACCATCACAGATGCTTAGCAAGTAGCTGCAGAAGAATGCTTTGAAAAGCTAGAAACAGATAAAATATTAAAATATAATCTAAGGTTTTAATTTTTTTCCACTAAGAACACACGTTGAAAGAATAGCTTCCTTGCTCACTCCCCTCCTCTTCCTTTCCAGTGCAGAAACCGATAACAAAGGGGGAAGAGATAAATGCACATCTATTGGAAAATGAAAATCGGTTCAGGTTCACAGAGGCTTTGCTAAGAATCTGGCATAAGAAAGTGGTGTAGCACTCTCCATTTTTATTTTTAGAACTATAATTTTGAGTGCACTTTATTTGCTGACTAATGTTTAAATGTATACCAGATCTTTCAGTGTCAGATTCTGTTTCTACTTACTATTATTTTATGATGTTAGTTCCCTTTTTTGGTAAAAACTGTTATAATAGCATTTTTAATACCAAGTGAATCAAAAGATAATTTGTAGAAATACTGAGAGGATCCTTATGGCTATACATATTCATATGTGTATGTATGTGCATGTATATATATTTAGCAAGCAGAAGTACACATGTATGTGATATATGTGTATACACATATATATGTGGGTATTCATGTATACTCCTCCTCGCTAACTTGCAGCTGTCCAAAGAAGACACTGAATTACAGTCAGTCGAATTTTTTCATTACCCTGTAGCAAAAGAGAAGAATTTGGGTTTAAGGTCAAGATGGAACGGTGCCCGTGTGACATCACAGGCCAGACTGATGACTCCAAAGAGGACAAAAAACAACCCTTTGCTTTTTGTAGCTAGATATAACATTAACACAATCAATGACATTGAAATTACTCTTCAGAGTGACTTTTGTACATTGTCTGACACCTTCCCTGTAGCACTGATGAGACCCCACTGTGGACCTGAAGCTTTGTCCACTGAATTGATGGCTTCACTCATTCTTCAGTCAGGTCCTAACAAATTCATTTGCAAAAATGAGCAAGTAATTTTAAAAAAGCATCCACAAATAATTTAAAATGCTTTCTTATTATCTCTGAACAACAGTGATGTCTACAAATTTTGCTTTACCACAAGAATTTGTCACTCCGTGTTTAAGTCTTGGGCATGCTGCTCAGGTGTCATTGTTCAGGTACCACTGTAACTCAGAGTGGAGCTGGCACTAACACATCAAATTTTTCTGTCTGTTTTAAGAAATGCTTTGGTTACTTCTGAGTTGAATTCATGGAATTCTGTTATTCAGATAGTCACCAAAATCACTCCATGCACATGCATGATTCAATGAATAAATGGTGCGGGCATTGCTAAATTTCAAAAAAGCCCAACCACCCTCCTGCCTCTACCCCCCTCCCCAACAAATAAAAAACAATTCTGAGACATTATTTTTGCAATATTAACCTGCTGTGTTAATTACTAACAACATTAATGACAGATAGCTGCCTCCTCTGAAGTTTTAACTTCCTGCAGCACAATATAACAGTGTTCAAACAGTAAGTTAAAAAGCATTCTCAACAGCCCTGCTCTTATCTTCCTCCAGGTTAGCACAGCCATGTTAGAAAGAAAAACCCAGGGCCACTGCCAGGGCACATCTCAGGTCTCAGGGAGGGCAGACCAGGATCTACTGATGCCCTTTGCAACGTATCTATCATGAGTTGCTCAGAAATGGTGGAGACTTGGAAAATAATGCAACTGAGGCAACAGTAAGAGGCTGTCTGGGTCATGGTGTCAAGTATGTGGCTTAAGCAACATTACACATTTCTAAGCTGTTAAGCAGAAGGCTTCCACACTTTGTCCCAGGCCCCACAAATCCTGGCAGTGGCCCTGACAGAAAATGTAAATACGTTATAACGAAAGCATATGAAGTACAGAACAGAGATCTGTGTCTAAGCAGCCTATCATGCTATTGTGCAGCTATGAAATAGCATACCGATCCCAAGTATCTTTCCCAGTTTTGCAAATTAAGGCCACTTGTTCATTTTGGAACCTGAATATCAATAGAAGAAAAGAAATTATGTTTCTGTCACAGAGCTGAAACAGTTCATGGCCACATCTATATTTGCTAGAATCTCGTCAAATATGTTATTTATTCTAAAATTCAAGTCCACTTAAAAAGTAATTCTCACTGTGTTTACTGAATGCCACATCTGTAATCCAGGCTCTTTTGAAGTCAGCTGGAGCTTTGCTTTACAGGAGCCCGAACTTTACCCACAGTGCAAACCACAAGACAAGCTCAAAATGCCTAGGTGTGGTTACGTAGCTATTTCAGATTCTGATGTCATTATCCACACAAATGCTGCAGAATGGCAATTGACTTTGTCCTGTTCTCTTGAAGTTAATGAGAAAGGACTGAAAGAATCAAATGCCATCTAACTTAGCATACATATTTAAGTGTATTTAATCTTACTATATACATTTTAGCTTCAACAAATAACCAAACAGCATTTGAGACATTTCATGCAATGGGATATAGATGCCTCTCACACAAGAACAGAATGCATAGTAGAGAAATTTATAACAACTTAAAAGAGAATGAGCTATTCCATTTTCAAACAATGTATTCCAAGATTGCCCCCCTATAGCATACTGAGTATGATCCAACAAAACAGTTAGGCACGTGCTTAAGTTTTCTCACATAGGTGGTCCTGTAGGAACTGCAAATATTAATTACATGCTTTAGAATTTGCAGCACATTTTTATTTTCCTAAACTAAATGGGGAATTTTTAAATAAACTGCAGCAGAGGTTTTGGTGCTTTAATCTAGCAACACTTATTTATACAGGCTACACCCAGAAAAGTAACCAAACATATGTAGTAGTAGCACTTTCTGTGTAGCACTTGATTCTCCCACAGTTGCATTTCCCCACTAGTGTTTCTGCTCACTCCCCCAGCATTTAAGATGTGCCTGAAAACTCAGTGTTTTCAAAAATCCTTCACTTTTTCTATTGTTAAGTCTGCATAAAGTCCACTCCCTTCTTAGGGACTATTTAAACTTAATTTTTTACAAAAATCTTTACAAAAAGTTCTTACAAAAATTATACTGATATTATTGCTTAGTTGAGTATTTATAGTACATATTAGTTTTAAGTGCACTAGATCATCACACTCGTGATTAAAAGTGATTAACTTTGCCAGAAACATTTTCAGAGTTCCAAAAGGTGTGATTCAGCTGACAGATAAACTTTTCCTGAACTGTGTTCTCATGACCTAGTGGAATAGTTTCTTATAAATTTGGAAGTATGTGGCAATTGTACAAGATAAAATTAATCTGAAACATTTCACACAAATGTGTGAAACGCTTTCACACATTTTCTTTACAATGTGCTATGACAGTGGACTGGCATCTAGCTGTGATTTATTTTTCTTCACTTTGATGAAATATTTTTATATTAATAAAAATCCTGACACTCAAAACATTCTATTCAGCTACACAGTGACTTTCATGTTTCTTCAGAATAACTGTTAAAGTTAGGTATGATATTTTTTGCTGTTTGCTTTTTCTAAGTGTGGTACATCTTGATTTTAGTACCTCTCTCATTGGTTCATAGAACACTGCTTTTCCTACCAAGAGTTGGATCATGGATGTCTTCTAGTTGCAGCTATGCGGGTTGAAGAGGTATTTCATAACACAGTGACCATTTTTCTGCCTGAAGTTACTGTGTAAGTTATAAATGGTATAGAAAATGAACAAGACAAATCTGAAGTAGACTTACTCAACTAAAAATCTGGGGAAAACGTCTTCATTTTTAGGTCATATAGCAAATGTGATTTCAAGAAATGGATGTATTTGGATTGTGTGCTGTCAGACATAACTACAAGTGTATGATTTCTGATGGCAGTGCAAAGGGAGTTTTGATAGGATGTGATATTGCAACAAGGTGAGTAAACTGACTTTCTAGTTTCTTATTCAACACAGCAGGTCAGCACCTACCAAAACTTCAGGCCGAAGTCCTGACTTTGCTGTACATTCAGTATGACTTTTAGCACCGGCTTCAGTGGAGCTAAGGTTGCACAGAACAAAGCCTAGAGGCTTAAAGCTTACAATTCACAGAGGAGTGCGATGTCTTTAGAGTGTTTCAAGCATAGGCAACCATCCTGCAGCACGAAATCTATTTCTCTACTCCCCTGTTCTGTATTACCAAGGATGTGAATATGAAAGAAATGCCCCCAGCTCCCATTGTTTATACAATGTTGGCTATGCCCATTGCTTCTACACCTGAGGAAAAAATCCCCTTTGACACCGTGATCTGCCCAGCTGCTGGGCCTCCAGTGCTGTAAAGTTTTGTAAGTGATTAAGGGCAAGCAGGTGACTGCTGTCCTGCAATGGCCAATATTTTTACTGCCAGAAAATTTCGAGTCAGGATGGGGAGCAAACAGGAACTTTTCAGTAATGAAGAAACAACCTATCAATTTCTTTCCTGCTCCCACCACTGCTCAGGCTGCTTTCCACACACCTTTAAGACACACATGAATGGTAGAGGAATCCCTCCGTGCCTGCACTCCAGATGAACCAAAATGGAGGGCAAGTCTCGATGCAAGAACTTTTCTTACATAAAGCCAAGTAAAAAAAAAAATTCTGGCTTCAGTTGTGTTTAGATCCTTAACGCTTAATAAAACAATTCTGTAACTGAAATGGAAGTAACGGTCAACTGACATTTTTTAGAAAAAGCATCTAAAAAAGAAAAATCAAACAAGTAGTCCTTAAAGGGCACATTGAAAGGATTACAGCCAGTTCTAATTCTGTAAAGCTTGGCACCTCTTGTACATAGCCTTATCACTGTTGTCAACTCGTGCTTTTATTGCAACTCATTATGTGCTGAGTTCAAGACTTAAGTTCCGGAGTCATATGCAAATATAAGAAATTCCTTCTTCAGTTTTTTAAAAAACTAAATTTCTGATCTTGATAATTGCAGAAGAGAATAATATGACTCAGATGAAGCACAGTAGCATCAGAAAGAACACTGTATGTATAATTTTTACTTTTTATATCTCAATTTGTATTCTTACAGCTGGAAGAGCTGAAATGTGAGCTTTGTGCTGCAGTCATACATTAAGAGAGTTTTTATAAACGTGCTCTTTTTTATAGTTTTTTAGTTTTTTATTTTAATCTTGAGTGAATCAAAGAATTGCAGTTTTATATCAGCAACTTGTATCTGACATTTAGCAATGGTACTTCTGACCTTCCCAGCTTCCACTACATTTAATTCTTGTTATTTCTCCCTTGTCTTTTCTCCCCCTCTAGGAAGGAAACACAGTCAGAGCAATACTGATTAACAGCAAAATTCACACTCAGGCAACTATGGGAGACAGTTTGCAGCCTCAAATTATAAACTTGAGATGCTTCTGTTGTTTTTGCCATCTACTTTCCTCTGTCAGGCTTTTGAACTGGACCCACTGCAACATTATTAATTACACAAACTATTACTGCGAAGTAGGAAGTCACCCTTTACTAAAAAGCAGCAGCAGCAACAACAAACCCTCCTCACCCTCCTCTCCTTCCAAACCCACCAAAAACCTTTAGACAGCCTACCAGCTCTTCCCTGGGAGCAGGTCCTAGGTGAAACTATGAGGTTTTTGCAGATGGGTCTCTGAACACAGTGGTCTACTTACATATACACTGTGTTAAAAACAAACCCACACAAATGAAATTAAAGACCTGAGTAGTTGAAAGAGGGTAGTTTTAATGGAAAATCTCCTTTTGCACTTGTATGGAAATAACAAGTGCATATACCAAGTGACTGTGATTTACTGCAAGTTGTAGCAGTGTTAGAGTGAAAGAGGATGAGTAAAGGAAAAAATTAGCTCAAGAATCTATCAGGTGTTTTACCATCAGAGCCTGCTCAAGGTCAGAAACACAGCTGTGAAAATGAGACCGAAAAGCAGGGCTTGCAGCCTAAGGTTACTCCTGCCTGGGGAACAGGAGAGCCAGGTGATAGCTGCTGCTTCTAGAGGTGTATCCCACTCCTCTGCCAGGGACAGCAGCTGCCCCACAAACACCAGCCCTGCCTGGGGCCAGAGCTGAGCCAGCCTGGCTTTGCAGAGCTCTTGCACAGCCAAACCAGGCTGAGCCCTATTGCTTCTCTCAAGGGCCTACTGATTGCTTCATGTAGACCGAGTATGAGCTCTGGCCTTTTCTTTAAGTGAGCCATCGTGCTCACTCTGAGAACTATTTTCAACAATGCCTTTTATGTACAAGAGTTGTATTTCTAGAATTTAATATGGTCATCCTGGAAACACTGCAAGTTCTGTGTACTAATTAACTTTTCAAAGTACTTAGTACTTTTGTTGCCAATGACCCATGTAAAGAAAGACGTCTGAATGAGAAAATCACATCCAAATAGAAGTCCTTTGCAAATGAGCTATTGCATTAAGAAAGTGTGCTAAATAGCTAATTGGTTTAAATAGATGTTTGACTGGAAACAGTGAATAGTGTATTCATTTGACAAGGATGCAGAATTACTGGAATTTCTTTCCATGTATAAATGCACATGAATATTTTATGATACTCTCATGCACATGACATCAATATGCATTCTGCACAGCACTTCTTACTGGAAAAAGGAAGTGGATAATAATGCTGGAATTTGTTTTATGAGACTCAACACAGGAGGACTTAACATTTTTATAGGAATTTTAACTATGATGTCTGACCAGTTGGTTCAAGGTGGAGCTCAAATTAAACTTAATTGCAGCAGGTAGCCTGAACAGTTGCCTAAGAAGAAAGGCAACACATGCAAACAAGTGATGACCATTCCCAAAGAACATTCAAGAAAAGTCCATTTCACTGTTTTTTCAGGGCTACAAACACAACCTGCCGCTGGAGTCCAATACTTAAACTGTGATAGTGTTAATACTGATGACAATTCTGCATGTCACAGTCTGAACTGGAACTCTTCACGTACACTGAAGTACATCCCTCTAGAATAACACAGTCCCACCACTAAAGTATGTTACAATGTGAGCTTCCCCAAAGTGATAAAACTAGGGATTGACATTTCAAACTTACTTTTTGAACTTGTTTATTATCCCACTTTCATTTTTCTTGATGTCATGCACCATCTTTTGAAGCTTCCTGGAAGATATTAAACAAAGCCAGCATTAAAATTACCAAGTGGTTGAACATCCATTTATACAAATTAAGAAAAAGATGTTTAATACATCTTCAGTTGCTAAATCATTTGTGCATGAATTTTTCCTCCATTTTTAACAGAGCCCTTCAGCATTATTTGTGTTATCCTTTATACAATTAAATGCAGTTTAAACAATCAATTTAATAGTGAGTGCATCAGGAAGAAACATAATTGACTAAATTAATAGTTTAGAATATTTCAGTATTAATTTTGTCCAGGACCGTCTTTAAGAACACTGCACAGCTATAATGGCAATGCCCTCTGATTTCTGACCTTACATGGGACATTTTACCTCATGTTCATAGTGTTTGCAGTTACAATGGCAGGGGGAAACCAATACATTCCTGGGCTCAGGCCATTTGAGAAATCTTCCCTACTTCCTCTCTGATGCACAATCAGGGTACCAATAGACTCTTGGACACTTTGCTTACAAAGAGAAGCATGAGCATCAAAATACTCTTTCTTCTTTTTAAAGTTTTCTTTAAACTTGAAACCTTATTATTCAGAAGGTTGAGTAATACACAGAGCTTCACTATAAAGAGACAAGTTCCAGCTTCATCACTAGAAATAAAAACTTTCCCCTGAAAATTAAAATAATTTTTTCAAAGGAAATTGGAATTAGATGAGAATTAGCTAATCAAAATCTGGAAGTAACTTCACTAATGTGATTGTCTGCAGTCCTTGGTTCGGGCTGAGCAGACACGTAGCCACTTAAGGCATCAGGTAGCAGTTGAAGATTAGGTTTATGCTGGAAAGGGTCTTACTACCTCTGCTACTGATTTTAGAGCAATTGTATTAGTGATAATTAATCCCATTTTATGAGACTTGCTTAAAAAGAACAGTTAAATAACTGAGTACTTCTAATTTTTTGGAAAACTGAATAATGAAGCTTGACTTTGTTCTTAATAATGTATTAACAGAAAAGAAAAAGCTGATCCTTACACTGTCAGCTGAAATTGAAGGATAATCCACATTTTAACAGCCCTATAATACAATAACATGGTATATCCTGCTCTGACAAGCTATATCATGAGTCTGATACTCGAAGAGTATTCCTAGAGCCTAAATCTTTACCCAAATTTACTTCAAAAGCCATTCAACCTATTATTTCTAAGTTCTTAACTCATAAAAAAATATAGTGCAAATAACAAATAATTCACAAACACATCTTTAACTTTTACTGAAAACTCAAACTATTAATTTACAGCAAAATGATACAATGTTACCTGCTGATGTAAAGAAATAAATTACTTATAGGTGTGAAAAACCTATAAAAACCACAGCAAAATATTTCATTATTTCTGACAACAATGCACTGCACCTATAAGAGAAGCTTGGATTATTATCTAAACTAAACATAACAATAAATCTGGGGTGAAAAGCTCAGATGAACTTCTGTTTTTCTGTGGTATTTGCTGGGTTTTTTTCCAAACAGATTCAGCTTCTGGTTATGCTTGAAACATCCCAAATAGCCATTTTCCCATTTTCTGCAGTTTACTGTTTCTGTGTTGTGCCCCAGCTGGCACCTGGCAGTGTCTATAAATTTAAAGTAATGACGAATGAAAAGACTGAGAGGAGATTTAAATGGTTTAGTTCTAGTTTGGGGGGAACGGTTGTCTGCAAGTGTTTGTGTTTCTTTCAGAAAGGCTTGCCAGACTTCAATTATGCATACATGGAAGCATCAGTTACATTTCTTCCTGAGTTTGTTATTCACTGGAGATAGGACTCAAATATCAACAACAAAAAAATCAAATTGTAGATTTATATCTGAATATTGCTTATTGCTCAGTGCTGACACGAATATATATTTACATTAGCAAAATTATGGCTTTATTTTGAAAAAACATGGGTTTTTTTCACCTTACTGTTTTTATTCTGAATTATCATTTTGCCGCTAACAATATCTACACACACACACACACACACACATAAATAAAACCTACCCCAAAACTACTGTCCACAAGTACCCAGAATGGTTTGCTTTTCATTTGATCATATTTAAGTGAATTGATTAGAATATCATGGGTGTTTCATGAGCCTTGAATTAAAGTGTATTTAAATTAGAGATAATCACACATGCTGTCACTGGGATGCTATTTTTTCCATGCAGATAGACTGAAATCCAAACATTTGCATAATTGAATTTCCTAAAAATATGTGTCTTTTATTTCTTATTCTTTTTATGGAGGCATTTCATTTTCTCATTACAACTTTGATAAATTAGAGAGTGTCTAATATGTGTTTGTGTAAATGTTTTCAATCTTTAAAGTGATGTAGCTGTTACAAGAGTTATCACAATACTTGTTTGTTGCCTCCAGACAATTTAACTTGGATCAAGCCTGTGAGAGTAAGCAGATAACCAGGGCACTGTGTGGTGGTAAGTGTAGGAAGTCATCAAACATGGCTGATCTCCAGTTCAAGTGGAATCCCCTTTGACCCATAAAGTTGAACAAACTGCAAAAACCAGTCTATCCAGTTAGCTAGAAGCCGAGATTTCTTGAGGTGCCAGGCAATGTAATAGGCAACAACTGAAAAGTTTTACAAAGAGCTGTCTGTCTGACCTGAGATCTTAGAGAGACAGTAGAAAAGATGAGAGGCAGATAGCAAAGTCTGTGGCAAGAGGATTCTCCACATTTTAAGGGTCTCAATCCCAAGGCCAGAGGCCGTTCCAGAGCAATGAGGAAAGTGAAGCACAGAAGGGATTTATGCACTTAATGTTTTGCCTGGATCTATGTATCTGACCAGTGCTAAAATACTTTTTTTATTGCTCTCAAATACTTTACCTAAGATTATACTCCAAGTAAAGAGGTTTATTATGGGAGGACTTATCAGAGCAGCAGCCCTGAGAGTATCTAGGAAATGGAGGCTACCATGGCCAATGCAGACAGCCCTTGCTTCAGGTACATAACTACAACCCTCTTTCTTCACAGCCTGTCTGAGTCAGGACCTTGTTACCAACTAATGTTTATTCGCTTGTGTTCTCTGGGGATGAGCAGATACTAGAAACATTCAAGGACCTCAATCAGCTAGTACTGTAAATGAAAATAATAAGTAATGTTAGTTTTACCTTGCATTGCATGTAATTAAAGATAACTAAGAGGTCAAACTTAAGAGTTCCTTCTTAACTACAAGCACCAAGTCTTCATTCAATCTGCTTGAGAGTTTTTCACGTAAAATAAGGCTTGCAGGTAAAGGTGCAGTCTGTGTCGCTGCTAATCTTTGAAACACATTTCAGCAATAGACAGATATTTTGAGATCCAACTTAATTGTAACAGGTATAGACTGGATGGGACCCTTTGGATCACTAACTCACTGCAGACAGAATAGATTTCCAAAGTTCTGCAGATGAAAAGTTTGGAAGTCTTGGCTCTAGGTGCTTCTAAAAAGTGTTAGGTTTCTTACAAATATATTAGAAATTCTACATGTTGGAGGGATTAACAAAAAAAAGACAGAATTCTAAAATGAAACACTTTTTGAATGAAAGAACACTGTTGCTATTTTTCATACCTTACCAATTTGAAACTTCAGTAATTCAGGATTATCAGATCTATTGACAAAGTGTAAAGGAAGGAGGAAAGTTTTACCGCTGCAAGTACCATATATCTTGAAAGAAGGATTTTCTGTGTCACAAAATACCTAGCTGCACTCAAGGACTGGCAGAGCTGCCTTGAGATGAAACAAAATGAAGCAAACCCACCCTCTCTTTGATCTGGTCACAGCTCAGCGTATGAGGAATGCATGATGAGTGAAAGAAGGATGCTGGGTGGACCTGGCCTGTGACACATTCCCACCTTCAGACATCAGCTGGAAGCTTTTGGCTCTTTTGCATACACACTATCCTACAAAAGCTTTCTGAAATTTAAATAATTTTTAAAAGAGAAAAATATAACTAACATGAAGAATAAAGTGTGCAACAAGCTTTCAGCTCAGATGTGAGGTGAGGTACAGAGTCCCCAGCCTTGAAAAAGAGGAGTCTGTCTTAATTTCAGACAGATCTGTTGTAATATGGTATTTTCCCACCATTTAGACTAATTTTTGAGAAATTGCATTTATCATTATTATAAGTCTGTGAAGACATTTACAAATACATATTACTTAGCTATGCGTATTATGGTTCAGAGCCAGCATGAACAGTTCCTCAGTGGTCATGACCTTTCACTGCTCCTGGAAGCAGAGAGGGATCTCCTGTTTGCATGAACAGCACAGTTCACCTACGTGTGCTCGGGGAATCCAGTACTTTGCACCTTCAGTGTGCACGCTGGCTGTATTTTAGCTGTACAGCTGCCTGTGTCACAGGGCAAGTGACAGCCCTCTGCTGTAAGAGCATCTTATGGGGTCTCTGGAGCGGGCAGATGGGGCACAATTGCTTCAAGGTGTCTGCCTGCCAGCACTTGCAGCTGGGATGGGTGCTGATAATGTTTTTGGACATAGGGTGACTGCAGCAACAGTAGGGAGTACTGGCAAAACAAAAACTAGTTTTAAACATTTCACTGGAAGGTTTCTATATTACAGGCATGCCTATTTCTGCTTATCTGGAGGATTAGAATCATACCTCCTTAAATTTCTGGTGCTTACAGGACTATCTGAATTGTCTGTTTTGCCTCTTGAAAAATCCCTATCTGTACTCACAGTCCAGTTTCTTTAATTAAAGAAGGGCAGAATTTTGAACATGATACATTTAAACAGGTCTTGAAGGGAAGATTTGCAAGCAATATTGAGACATTCAGCTTTAAGGGACTTGAATATTCTTTCTCTTCTAACATCAGTTCAATCTTTGACTGATGAAGTTCAATTGGTTCTAACAGAGTAATAATAATTAGAAAAATTAATCCCACTGTATATTAGATAGCTTGCACTCCAGTTTCAGTTCTTATACCTTTTTGGGTACATCTCAGATTTCTCACTAACAGGACAACCTGTAGTGCTGTGCCTAGACAGTCATATTTTTCTGAAGATCATTACTATGTCTGTTCACTTAAAGTAAGACTGTAGGTAGGTATAGCACTCGTTTTTGTCTTAAGAAAAGCAAAATAATAGATCACATTAAAACAAAAAGTAGTTGTTTCTTGGATGTTTTTGTTTGTTTGTGGTTGTGGGTTTTTTTTTGTTTTTTTTTTTTTTTCCCCAAGCAAATTCAAATGCTTAGCATTGGAAACCTAGAAAGGGATTTAGTAAGTACAAATTTAGACTTAAAAATATCTCCCCCTGCCTCAGCTATAAAGTTTTACAGAAAAGAACCACAAAACAGAAAGTGAGGAAGAGTATAATGGAATTTTGAGCATAAAAGCTATGTTATTAGAAGACAAAAAAACTGCAACTCAAAGAGTAGAAAATGAAGATTAATACAGCTACCTCTGTTAATTAAAAAAACACATTAAAATATGAAACTAAAGAAGGAAGAACATGCCCAGACTGCTCCTTTATGGCTTCTCACAGTACAATTATTCCATGACATTCTCCCCAGCTGGTCTCTGTTTTGTGTTTCCATTAGCCTTCAGTTTTATAAACAGCTATGCAGGTGACCAAATTAAGAAAGAAAGTTATTGTTTCTGGACAAAGGGGAAGACTGCTGCTTGGTTTGGTGGGAAGAACCTGCTTACCTAGAAGGGCATTTGTAAAAGTACCACTTGAGATTTTTAAAAGCTTGAGGCTTTGATCTTGAACTATCTTATCAAAATAAATTAACAGATAAGAAAAGTACCACCTTTCCCTTGACAGGCTTCCATGAACACAATGCTCCTGATGTGGTCTCTGGAAGAATGTGGATCTCAGTGAACTGCATGTCTACATAAGATGTATTTTTGTATTTCTGCCATCTAAGAGAACCCAATTAAATTATATAAAACACCCCTTCCACCTCCCTTCTAATTCCTCAGTAGAAAGCAAAAGAAAATACTCAAATACAGAAAGCAGCTAACTCCTGTCCTTAGACCTCCTTCACATCTCCACATGCAGGCACCCCTATATTCCATGCTCCCTGAAGTCCTTTGCAAGGAAATGCAGGCTGTCATCAGCCAGCTGGGTTGGAGCTGGTGTTTTCAGTGACTATAACATGTGTGCAATGCATAAAGACATAGCTGAATCCTTGGGGTGCAGTCAGATAAACTACTTCAGTTGCTGCTGGTTAAAGATAGGGGGCTACAGCCCCTCCTTCACTCTGAGGGCTTATCACAACCCATCCACTGCAATGCCTTCCATAATGGGAGAAAAGGACGTTTGGAGCTGGAGGTGGTAACCTGTGATACCAAACCATCCATTCAAGGCACCAAGCCTTTGATCTTTATCTGTAAAGCTATCTCAGAGCTGTGAAGAAAAGTTCAAAGAAGTCTGCTTGTGGGAAGAAGTCAATTACAGCTACCTGAGAGGAAGAGGGAACAACGAATTGTCTTCTGCTGTGTTCATGAGATGCACAAGGGGAAATGACTATGCATAAATTTTGCCAAGAGTGTTGATTTTTAAAAATCTCAATAACATCGTATTCTGCTCACTTTTGAATCATCCACTATTTTGATTAAAGCAAACCCCACAATTAGAGCAGGTGTGTGTTTACATCGTACACACAGAAGCACAGAAAGTCTAAATATTGATGATCCTTTTCATCTTCATACACCCTCTACGTAGTCTCCACAAAGAAGCTGTCAGTCCCTTTTGTACTACTAACATACATTGAGGAAATAAAATATGTAGCATGTAAAGGCATAATACACCTTTGACACAAATCAGTCCTGACATGAAAGTATAAGTACTTTGAGGTGACTGGGAATTCTCCATATTGAAAGAAACCATGAAGTTTTATTAGTGGGACCATGTCAACTAAAGCCCCATCAACATCACCAACTGAGTGGTGCAACTGCTTTCTTACTTTAGATCAAGGCAGAGGCTTGTTCTGAGTATGTATCGACAGTATATTAATAATAAAGCTTTCATATGTTTCAGTTCTACGGTATTTTTTGCAATGACCTTTTTCTTTTATTTAGCAGAAAACCAAAGTAGACCTGCATTTCATTTCTGTTATCTTTACTACTATTGGGGACTTCACAGCCGATTTTGAATATCAGAAAGCAGTGATGGCCAGGCACTTTGTAGTACAACTTTTAAAAAATATAGATCTTTAACAACAGCTGGAAACACTTGAAGTTTGGACACTTCTTCCCCCTTATCCACATTGTTTTCCCCTTCATCCCAACTGAATATTAGTGATACTGTAAGGAGTACAGAAAAAATTAGCTATTCTAATATGCAAGTGAATATTACATGTCACTTCTTGACATAAAAAGTTAAAGTGTATTTTCTGCTCTGTAACGGACCTGCTCTGTTTTGAATCTTTTTTTCGTTAACTTAACTTGTTTTTTGCACCAGCTCTCTGGATGTAAGTTAATGCATTACAAAACAAACAGAAAGAAAGCCACATTCACAAGGCTTACTCCATCTTTTCTGGAAGGCTTGCAAGCAGCAGGAGGTTACTTTAAAATACAGTTCCAGTTAAAACTAACTGAGTGCTGAAGGACTAGTACATTACAGCCTGGTTGGTGAAGGAGAACAAGGACAGACATTTAAAAGAGTTAAGTGGGTTTTTATATTTCACCAAAACAAGGAAGCACAAAGTCATTGCAGGGAAGTGAATGAAGACAGGATTTGGACCCAGAAAATTACCACTACACTGCTGTACTTGGGCTGAAAGTGTTGTTGCTCAAGCTACAGAAACATTATATGTGGGGTGGCACTGGCATGGATCTAATGGAGGCTACTTGTGGATCCGTTTTGTTTATTTTGTTCTGAAGCCTATCAGATTTTGTTAAAACTTTGGAGAAGTACTTTGTTCTCTAGGTCACTTTAATGGAGCCCACAGAGCCTGCCACTGAAAGGGGAAATTCCACTCTTTAATGCCCTCCCAGCTATGGAGTGCTCACCCAGCTATGATGACTCATGGAACTTCCAGCTAGGAAACTAACTTCTTTTTTTCCTTTTGCCAATTTAGATATCAGCAGGATCAGATCCGACTTCTTCACAGGGTCACTGCATCCCTAGTGACAGTGTGAGGGTGGAGATGAGAGGCAGGGCAAGCAGGGCTGTTGAGAGGGTGGAAGAAAGGGATCTACTCTTTTGGCAGCAGCTCAGACTTATGCTGAGTTAAACTGGCCATGGAACTACAGCCCCAGTAGTGCTTCCTTGCCTCTGTGCTTCTTGCAGAGATACCTGTAGCATTCTTATTTTAAGACATGAAGGAAACATTTAGCCATATTGTACAGTCACTTGTATTCATAGCCTACTTCACCCAGTTGCCCTTGCATTAAGCCTGAAAAATGTATGCTCATGTTTTTCATATTATTGCCCTGGGATGTATTACTTTAATTCTTTCTGAAGTATTTATTGTGTACTAATTTATGTCAAGATTATCAACCTGTAGTGTTGTTTACCCTGGAAAATGAACTTGTCCAGAATGTATATACCAATAGATTAGGACAAAGATGCTAACAGAATTTTCAAGCTTCTTTTGCCCCTCAGTCATTTATTATGGTTTTCACAAACCAAACTTATTTACAGAGTATATAAAGTTCTTCTACACTTTAACAAAAATCTAAGATGATTCCCTGCAGCCAAATGGGAAAATCCTGTTACTCTGAGACACTATTTTCCATAAGTTTTACAATTCTCTTGTCTGTTGAGCACATAAAACCAGTAATATTTGCTTTCTGAAAGATATAATTGCTTATCTGTCATATTGTAATATGTTTTAGGGTACTTGGACTGTAAAAGATGTTATCCAAAACTAAAATCAGTCCTCTAATGCAGCAATCATTTAAAAAACCATATAAAAACACAAGGAAAAAAAACACGTAATGAGCCAACACATTATTTCTTTTCTAATGATCAGTGACTTCTAAATCATCTACACAATATGACTCAGACATCTGAAGATATCTAAAAGTTACTCTCGAATGATTCCTTAAGTCAAACTTGAAATATGGAGGTATTTCCATCAAATACATCAAATAGAGCAGATACAAATTTTCCTCATTGCACTGTGCATAAAGTCACGTGCTGCAAAGGAGAAGCACATTTTAATCCTGAGGTGTACCAGTCCAACAAATTAAAAGGAAACATTCAAATGTTTTAAGTGCCAAAAATTTCAGTTAATGTAGCATTGTGAACATAAAGTGATCTGAACTCTACAAGTTGCCATTTTTTTCAGTTTCTTTTTGGCAGGTAATTGAAATCTTATTTTCTCCTCTATATTTGGTCACAATGCTGGATCTGCCTGCAGCATTAAAGCTGCAGATTTCACTCATTGTTTAAACAAAAAGCCAAAACAATGCTTAGGATATTTTAAAATATTTCAATTACATCATGTCTGGCCTGTTACAACCATGAAGATGAAGCAGTGGTGGAATAAGCTGTGCCAACGGCTGCACGATTTTGCCAGCACAAGTAGAATGAAACTAAAGGTACTATATAAACATAGCTCACCTTGTGAACAGACTATACTCTTACAGTGCTGTCTACACACAGAGATTAAACCTGTGCTTCTCACTACAGTTTCAATATTACCCCACATCATTTTGTCCACATTGCCATATTTTTGTTTAACACACAGGTAGATCACAGTCAAACATACTTTTCTAAAAATAGCATTACAGGCAGGAAATTCTGTGTGAGAATAAATGCTATGTGGTTATTTAATTGTGTTTTATGGGTTTTTTTAGGTTTGTGGGTGTTTTGTTTTGATTTGTTTGGGTTTTTTTCTTGTAAAAAGTAGCGTGTTTCAGGTTTGGGTTTTTTGGTTTGTTGGTTTGGCCTTTTTAGCTTGGAGATTGGTCCAGGCGGGATGACGCAGCTGGAAAGAAGAAAAGAAGCTTTAAAGGGATTGGTATAATGAAATAGTGCAGAGAGAAAGGAATAAAGGAGAACAAATATAGATGGGATGGAGGCTGTGCTATGCTGAAACAAGGTCAAAGGGAGAAGCAAGAGGAATTGACTGGAGAAGTGGCACTGGTAATGAAAGAATGGATTTTTGCAGCACTATTTGGAGAAGTTTGCATTTCCTATCTCATTCCATTCCTAAGTCCAGAGATGAGAGAGATTCATGAACTGTTTAAGCTGACAGAAAACTAGAAGAAATAGCAAATATACAGTTTTATCTTTTAATCACAACCCTGTGCTTTGTATGGCAAACTGGACCTAACAATCCTAGAAAAATCTCATATGTGAAACAGTTCCTATTTGGGCCTTTAGAGCACTGAACAGTGTCCAAGTAACTTGACATTTGAATCACTAAAGATGATCAGAGAACTGGAACACCTCTCCTGTGAGGAAAGGCTGAGAGCATTGGGATTGTTCAGCCTGAAGAAAGCTGACCTTCATTCATGTATACAAGGGTGACCTTATTGCAGCCTTTCAGTACCTGAATGGGGCCTACAAGAAAGTTGCAGAGGAACTATTTACAAGGGCATGTAGTGATAGAATAAGGGGGAACGGCTTCAAAGTGAAAGAGAGTAGTTTAGATTGGATGTTAGGAATAAATTCTTTACTGTGAAGGTGGCGAGGCACTGGAACAGGCTGGCCAGAGAACTTGTGGATGCCCCATCCCTGGAAGTGTTCAAGGCCAGGTTGGATGGGGCTTTGAGCAACCTGGTCTAGAGGGAGGTGTCCCTGCCCATGGCTGAGGAATGGGTCCCTTCCAACCTAAACCATTCCAAAATTCTATCACTTGCATGGCCTTTCTGCTGGAGTCTATATAACTAATAAGAGGATGAGATGTTGAAGCTGGATGTGGGCTTTGATGCCCAGTTCTGTCATGGGGAGCAGTCTTTAGCATCCTTTGAAACTCCAGTTTCTTTCCTGCTTGAGTTTTTGTTCTTTTGTCCTGTTCAAGTCCATTGATGCAGTAAACTATCGTAAAATTTGACTTGAAAAAACAGATTAAGTTTCTAAGTCTGTTTGCTACAACTAAGAGCAATTAGTAGAACTACTGTTCAGATACTCCCCATTCATTTTCTCCAAAAGAAAATGCTATGATAAAGACTCCTATGCATAGAAGTTTACAGCTAAATACCGTTTCACTCCCAAATTAATTAATTTTCTACTGTGCTCTTTCAAAAAGAAACAGTGCCAAAAAATCCTGCAGTAAAGAAAAGACCTAGCAGTTACAGCCAAGCTATCTCTATCTAGAAAATTTGTAAAGACCATAAACACCTACAAATTTGACAGACAATTAACAGACATTCAGGCCTTAAGCAAATACCTCTTGATTTTCATAGAATTAGGGCTTAAACCATCTTGTTTAGCAAGAGATGCGAATACAAAATACTGCAAATAATTGAAGACACTTGTTCAACCTGAGGAAAAAAGTCAATTGCTATTTATTTCCACTTGCTTTTAATTGGGAGTTATAGTTGGAGATAGTGATTTTAAGACCTTTTTTTTTGAGGGGGGTGGTGGGGAAAGAACTGCTGCAAATTAACAAACATGAAACTGTGCTTTTGGAAAAGTCTGTTTGCAGTCTAGAAGTTGCTAGCTGCATGACCTTAGGCAAGTGAAAGCACGTGGCACACTTCTGGTTCATGCTGTGGTTTGCCCATCACTGGAGTGGTGATGGAAACAATGCCTTTGAAAAAGACTTCACAACACACAGCTGAAGACAGCTATGAGCAGAGGGCCATTATTAAGGTTTGTGGTCATAATAAAAAAAATGCAGCAAGTCTGAAGAGATGCTATGACACAGTCATACATAGTAGCTAGAAATCATTCAAATACCAGGAATCGTAGGCTCATAGCCTAAGAAAGTTGAACCACAAAAGAGTCTGCAGGTTTAATGCTGTATCTTTTGAACTGCTAACTTCCTGTTACCCACATCACCTACTGTCCCCAATTACGAGTGAATCTATTTATGTATATATTTGCATTATAATTTTTTCCCCTGAAGTTCAGGCTGAAATCAAGGCACACTATAGCCTGCTGTGGCAGCATGGCTATCACTCATGTATTCACTCCACACTTTACAAAATAAGTCAAAGTACCAAATTATTTGCATGTGCCACTCATGATAAATAACCGAGCCTTGGAATTCACTTTTCCTGAGTATATTAAAGCAGTCAGAACATACAATGTACTCTGAGGGAATACTTGTATAATACTGTGCATGCCTTATAAGAAACATCACATAAAAATTAATGCTGGAATTCCATGAAGTTTCAGCATTGCTATCCAACTGATATTGAAGTTGAGTGACTTAACTGTTAACAATGTACACACCACAACATATTAGGTGAGAGGCATGTAAGAACACATATTTCTTATTGTTGCAATAAACTTAACAAATGGAATACATTAAGAATTCAGATCTGACATAAGACTTGCAAGTGCAACAAAACGCTAGGTCTGGTAGGCTCAAATATAGTTGAGACTTAGAATAGCTGAGCTTAGTAAAGCCACATAATATCTAGTTTTTCAGGTCTACACTTCAAAAGATCAAAAGATCTACTCTGAGACACTGACTCAACAGCAGTGCTTCTTTAATTTTTGCTGCCACAAAGCAGAAATTTTAAGAAAGCTATCTTTAAAGAAAATGCTAACTGCAATTACTCCAATTGAACTATTTTTGGCAAGAATATTTCTTGGCATTGCATCTTAGCATATGCAGAAAGGTATGTTTTTAACATAACCATTTAGTGCATGTAACAGTACAAACTCTGAACCATCTACGTGTCTTCAATATAGACAGATTAGGAATTCAACTACATTGTCAACAAGTCATGCGGCACAGGGGGTTATTCAGCTCTTTCAAAGAAGGAGGAAAAGACTGCCGCCATGTTATGCTGATCTCTTCCTACATTTGCACATCTCTTCTAAATTTATCCCATTAATATCTACTCACGGAAAGTTCTGCCTTAGGGTTTTAAAATTCTGATACTGTAACAAGATAATGTAGCCAAAATTCCAGGTTTCTGTTTAAGGACGTATTTCGTCATGCTCAGATTGAAGAACGTGTGCATTTCCACAGCACGCGGTGAGAACACTCATGTTTGAAAAACATGTGCTCCTACATTCCTTGCACAAATAGGGTGAATTGGCCATGAGGAGGACAGAAAAAGTAGCTTTCAATACTTCAAGTTAATACAGGAAAGCAGAGCCACTTCTTCCATCTTCTTATTTTATAACAATATTAAAACCTCAGACAAGATGAAGAGTGTCAGCTACATGAAGATGCAGCAGAGATGTGATGCTGCCTTTCTGGTTTAGGGCTTTTGAATCAGTTTACAAACAAGCTGTGGACCATTATAAACTTCACATATAGACAGACCCTCTCCGGATACTTGAAAGTAATCTTACTGCAATCGTTTGCAAAAATGCAGAAGATTCATCCCAGCTACAATTTTATGTAGAATGTGCTTTACATTTACTTCTTTACATACCAGTAACTGTTTTTCAGCTTGTTACCTTAAGATAACTGGTTTAGACGAATGCTGAGCCCTGACACCATTTAGATCAGTTTAGACTACTTAGGGTGAAAAATTGCAGGCAATGAGAAAATTCACTGTCTTGCTCCCCCTGTCCTTTGAGCCTTACAGAGTTCTTGCACGGGCTGTAGGATGTAGTCTTGCTAGGGTTTTATTAGGTGTGCCTGACTGAGAAACATAAATGTCACGTCAGCTCTGCAAGTACAACCCCCCCAACCCCTGCCACTATTTCAACAGTATGGAAAGAGCAGGTATCAGGAAATGACATTGCATCAAAGTTAGCTTTACAAGAGATTATTCCAATTTGCATGAAAGCTTCTGGGGACAGGGAGAGAGGCTTGAGAACAGTTTATAAATTAGTATCCAATGCTTGAGTTACTTTAGGAAAAAATATTTTTCAATATTTCATTCTTGTTTTTCAGGAGAAGAAAAAGTTTTCATGTTATTTTAATCTGAAACAGAACCTCATTTAGCTATTCGGGGAAAAAAAAAAGTCAAAATGAAAGAGCCTTGAAGTGCCAACTGTACCAGCACACCAATCGAGTTGCGCTAAAAATACTTCAGTAATGGCCAGGTTCTGCTTTTTCCTCTCCAATTCTGTATTTAACTGTTTTTCACTTAGGAACATTTCCTATTTTCCAGTTCCCCCTATTCCACCAGTTCTTTTGGAGATGAGGAAATATTACAGAGCTTAACTGCAAAAGCCATTTTCATAGGGCATTAAACCATTAAGCAATTAAGTTTTCCTAAGTTGCATAAGGCTCGTTTAGTGAGTCATAAACTATTTTCTTACAGCTTTGAAAACAGACACTTTGAAAATATTCCTCTTTGCGCTGCAGGTGAAGCCGGACACACGTTTTGCTTTGAAATCTGTGCCCGATTAATCGCTCCAGACCCGTGTTTACCTCCCACACTTCCCGGCAGCGCCCCGGCCACCGGTGATAACTCCGTTTTACTACAAAGCTTCTCCCAACTTCCTCGTGCCTCGGCGCCTCCCAAATCCCCCCGGCCCCCGCGGGAAGCGGCTCATCCCACCGCCGCGCTCCCGGCACCGAGAGCGGCCCGGCGCCCACCTGAACTTCTCCCCGGCCGGCACCGTCAGCCTGTTGAGCTTGTCCATGATCCTGCGCCCTCCTGCACCTGCCGGGGAGGGGAGGGGAGGGGAGGGCAGAGCAGGGCAGAGCAGGGCAGGGCAGGGCACGGCTCCCTCCGGGGCTGGCTCGGAGCGCGGCAGAGCCTCCGCCAGGTCGGACGGCGCTGCCGGAGCCTCTCCCGGTCCCGCCCGCGGCACCGACGGGGGAGGGACCCGGTGCTCGGCCCGGCCCGGCCCCGCCCCGCCCGGGGCGGCACAGGTGGCTGCGGGACCGGGAGCCGAGGGGGGAGCCCTGGGAAATGGGAGCGGGGGTCTCGCTAATCCGCTCCTCCCTTCAGGGCTGTCGGGGCGGCTCCGGGACGCGCCGCTCCGCCCGGCGGCAGCGGGTCGGGTGAAGGTGAGCCCAGCGGGTCGGGTGAAGACGACCCCAGCCGGCTGAGGCTGGGGGACCCTCTCGCTGTCACCTGCCAGCCCCAGGTGAGGCGCCTGGCCTCCCTCTCTTCCCCGCTCCTCTACACTTCTCGTGAAGATGTGCCAGGTGGGAGCGAACATGCTACCGTGGGAACTTTTCCTTTCCCGGAGGTTCTCCAGCGAAAGTCTGAGAGAACCATCATCTTATCCCCGTTCTTTTGAATGTAACTGTAAAGAAAAAAGATTTCTCACCCTGTTTCTTAATCTAAGGTAGGAGAAAATCATGATCCTTCCAGGGACACAGGGCAAGGCTATTCCCACCCAAGATGCAGGCAGGTGACTGTGTTTTATGGCTCTGATATCTCTGAGCCTGGGACTTTTTGCTTAGTTTTGGGCTCAACTATTTTTCTGTCTTTGAAGATGACCTTTGGAAGCAGCTGGTTGCTTCTGAAGGGCAATGTAGGCAGTTATTCACATTCTGTCTTTATCCCAAAGGGCTGGGAACTTTGAATTCTGCGCCTTTGGAGGATGACTATTGTTGCTTGCCTTCTGTATATTTGGCCTGTTCTCAGCTGAGTCTATAAACTAAGGCTGCTCTAGAGAGGAAACCTACAAGTTCTTTTTTTAAAAAAAGTACATCTGCATCATGTTAATATGTTTTTGGTAAGTACAATATGTTTTGAGGACGCACAAAGTCATACGTTGGTGAGATTGTCACTGCCACTTGGGCTAGGTTTTTGCGAGGAGTTCTCCTCAGATTGTGCTGACTACAGTTTTTTTTTGTGAAACTGTAGCAGCAAAGCAGACTTTTCCTGGTTAGTGGAGATGACTGGGGAAACAGCAGGCTATGAGATTTGTGTCTTTGATAATAGTATCACTCTGATCTTGGCATGGCTGGTGTTTTTGGTCTCTGAGCTTTCTGCATGGAAATCACTTGATATTTGAATACAGTATTTTTCTGGGGTGGGCCCACAGTGTACAAATTGCCCTTTTTGGGGTATCTTAAAGTCTGTGGGCTTTAAGGAATAATAAAATAATGTTGAATATAATTTAATACACAAAACTTTGGAACTCCACTTTGCATTATATCTAGTTGTGAACTGGACAACTTTGCAATTTTACTCCCTAAAAGTTATTTTGAAAATTAAATTAAATTTGAATTAGTTAAAATTAATGCTCTGACAATATGAAGAAGGGGATATGAATAAATCTCTGTGTTGCTTTCCCTTTTGCTTAGATAATCTTCCCACTTATCTGAACACGTCCCAGAATAAGAGATTTGCTCAATAGACTCATGCAGTGATTTCTCTTACACAACAACTGCCTCTTGCCTGGCTGTCACAGAAATCCCAGGCTGTTTCCCTTTGACATCTTGGGTGGCGGCCTGTCCTTTGCACTGCTGTCCTGGTCTCGCCTAGTTTCTTCCTGACTCAACAGAAATTACAGGTCTAGTTTTAATGCTCTGCAGTGCCCAGCACAGAGGGCTTTCACACCTGTCCTCACAGCACTGTCACCTCTCTGCTCCCAGGAATTGGCTACTGCTAGTGCTTCATGCTGAGGGCAGTCCCGGAGTCTGGTGAGCTCAGGGCTTGGTGACAAGTGTGACTCACACAGGATCTCTCACCCCTGTGATCTGCTGGTGCCTGTGTTTGTGTAGCTGTGCAGTAGCATGGACTGAAGAATGAGTCCACTACAAACGATCCAGCAAAATGTCACAAAAAAGGGGTTTTAACTGGACCAGTTTCTTGATTTGATTTGATGCACACATGTTTGTAAGGGTGCAGAATAGGGCTGGAGAAACAGGGTGAGTGACTGCTTAGCCTGCTACTGTTGCCAAGAAGTTACTCCTAATAAAGTCTTCATTGCACAAGACTTGTTCATGAGATTTCATGGCACCTGGTGTGGGGCCTGTCCGCTGGTCATACCTCAGCCTGTTTGCTTCTTCCATGCACACACATGGCACAAAATGCAGCTGTGTTTCACTTTAGTACCTACAATGAGTTTGTAGCCAAAAAACACCCAAACCCTTTCCTGCTACTCCATCAGGGCTTGTTTTCACCTGTCTGGAAAGCAGTAAAAGGAAAGGAGGTAAATACTTGTCCTCACAACCTGACACTCTGAATAGTTACACAAGGCATATCTTACTTCCCTTACTTCCCTATTCCTACCAAGACACACTTGTAGTGGAAATTTTTCTTGGGAAAAGCATTCTGGCCTAGAATTAGCAGAATTTGCTAGTACAAGGTGACGTGGCCTAGGCTGGCTCTTTTTGCTCATGCAGAACATTGGCAAAAGAACTCTGAGTCCAACCATTAACCTAGAACCACTACGTTCAACTAAATCAAATGCCCAAGTGCCACATCAACCTGCCTTTGGAACTTTTCCAGGAATGGGGATTCCATCACTTCCCTGAGGAACCTATTTCAATGTCTGATCATCCTTTCAGTGAAGAAATTTTTCTTAATACCTAATCTAAGCCTCCCTTGGTGCAACTTGAGACCATTTCCTAGTCCTCCCCAAAATAACACATAAAGGACCTAGTATCTCACATTTATATTAAACCCAAGGTATCTGAGAGAGTGGATTCTCCTGGCCACCTTGGACTATATTGTTCCTGGGAAATCAGTGGAGAGTCAAGTGCAGGTGAAGTCCTGAAATTAAGAGAAGAAAGCCACCCTACCCCAAATGTCAAACAAAACCTTTCTAGTTACAGTGAAATTCCTCCTCTTCCTCATTTTAAATGTGTACATGCATCAAAAATGTCTGGATCTAACCAGCACAGCCTCACCAGAAAATGCCTATAGCCTGCTTAGTTCTTTCTGGTCTGCCTGCAAGTCAGTTTATCTGGCCATCTGTCCTGGTGCTCAGAAGGCTTGGTTGGGTGCAACAGGATAGGAAAACCACTACAGAAAAACCTTAAATAAGAACATGATCAAGCCCCTCTAAACAGCCCTAAACCTCTTCTTTTTGCCCAGCAGGTGCTTTCAGAGCCTGAACTCCTGGCCCATGTTGGGACTGATCCTGTCTGTGATCAAGTGGGCTTCTGTACAGCCCATACAGGACACAGCACAGTGTGCAGCTGGTGAGGGTGGCCCTGCGGACCTGCATTAGGGATGAACAGCAGGGGTTCCTCCATCCCTCCAGCATTAGTCATCACCGCCAAAGGGTGTCTCTGGGGGCCCAGGCTGGAGGGGTGACCAGGGCCTGACTAACTCCACTGCAGGAAACACCCTGCCTTCCTCTTCAGGAGCCCTGGGAGGGCCCAGAGGTGGTGGCCGATTTGAGCCATGCACCAACATAATGTCATGCTATTTTTGTAGCCGTAACCCAGCAACTGTCCCTCTGACATAATGTGCTGATTTGGATAAAGACAAAGAGGAACTGGGATTTGTTTTACCCTGTGGGTGGCATCTTGACCACAGTGATGGTTAACATGAAACTCTCCTTCTCAGCCACAAGGGCCATTTTAGGTAGGTTGGCATTTGTTTTGCGGGATGCCTTTGTCACCAGCGTGCTCCTTGGTATGTCTGGGGCCAACAGAGATTGTGCTGCTGCCTGCTGAGACATGGCCTGGAAGCCTGTGCCAACCTGCACTGCCTAGCTGAGGAACAGGGCCCAGGAGTGTGGGGCATAGTGGGGTCTCAGAAGAATGTATCTTGAAGTCTTGGATGAAGTGTTTTGCAGAGTTGTTCCCACAGTATTGGTCCTCTGGAGCAACATCATTGAAGCCCTTTACCTAAATGGTATTTTCTTATCTAATGTGTTAAGAACCCACATCCACACTCTGCCATTTTTGTCATTATGTAGATAGCCACGAACTTTATTTTCCTGTATATGGCTAAAAAAGATAGAGGATGAATTCCTGGCACTGTTACCTAACACAGGTAATGCAGGATTTGCCATTAAATTCCCTTGGCAGGATGGCTTACAGAATATGCATACATTTTTATTTTAAATTTTTGATGCTCAAAATGCCATTGTAGTTTTGAGAAAGGTCTTCTAAATGCCACTGACTGTTGCAACATAATTTCCTCATCACTTCATTTGTTGTGGCTTAGTCTGGGTTTGTCTCTCTTATCCTCTCCCAATATGACTGTGTAATTCTCCGTTTATACTCATAAATAAAAATATTTTTTAAAGCAACTTCTTTATCGTGCATGTTCAGAAATAAAACCTATTTTTTATCCCCTCTGCTGTTTTCTGCTGTTTATTTCCACTGCCTTGTTCCTTCCGCATGCTGCCTCATTCTGGTGGCCTGTTCTGGTTTCTGTTTAAGAGCTGTTGAGGCATGTTCAAAACCATACTCAGTGAAACAGTGTCCCCAGACTGTGAGTATCCTACCTTCATTTGGCTGAAATTTGCTGTGAATTGCCAGGTCTTTCCTGCTTACTCTATATTCTATTGTTAAGATAATTTTTGGTTTGACTTTGAATTTCTGAGTAGGTAGAAAACTCCTGTAGCACAGAAACAAGGGCTCAGACAACTTGGCTAAAGCACTTTAGTTCTTGGTAAGTGGTGTTCCTAGATCAGAACAGGCATCTTCATACAGAGCCAATGGTAGAGAAACAATTAGGCAAAATCCAGAGTTTGACTGCTATCACTGACAGGAATGGTATTTTTTCTTGCCCAAAGATTTCTCTCTGACTCATTTGATGACTGCCTTTTCTTTTTTTCAGTGAAATTAATGCTCTCTAGTTTAATACCTTCTAGTACATGGTTTGTATGATGATTTTGGTTATGTCTGGCATTTCTGCTGAAGCTACCAATGTTAAATATAATGTATCAGCTGTGCATATGTTCCTTTTAGATTTTTAAGTTTTGATGCTAGCACCTTTTGATGGAGACCATTCATGCCACCTTTGAATGTGAATCACAGACTGACTATGTTTAGTTAGGGAACATAGGGGGCCATTGGTGTTTCTTATCTGGGTTGGCAGCCCAAGCCACATCCTGACTGCGTCATGGGTGATGCTTAGTGATGCAACTCATAGCCTCCTCTGCATGGCAAGAAATCCTAGGAATATGTGTCCCAGGTAGGAGCTGTGGCACACAAGAGAGCTGGACAAACAAGCTGCAGAAAAGAGCGTGAAAAGTTCAAGCCAGGGTATAGGTACAGCCTTGGCTCTCAGTTGCCGTTTCTGAACTTCTGGGATTTTACACAGTTGTAATAAAACACAGAGAATTATAAACTGTATCATAAAGCATAAACATTTAGCAATGAGAAGGAAAATAAAAAGAACTGCTAATAGATTCATTTAAAACATCAATTTACAGTAAATCTCTTTAATGTTTATTTTTATTTTTAGTGCTTTGAGGAGGCAGTGTTGCATCAAAGGATCTCAATGAATTATGTATGACTATTTCAAGAGGAAGCTATTTTTTACAGATTACATTAATGCCCATAGGTACAGTCTAGTGTCTTCAATGTATATGAAACAGGCAAGAAACCTGATTTGAAGTAAGCAAACTGTTGATAACCAGGTTTCAATTTTATTCATAATGTGGTCATATAAGACTTTTTCTCTCAGTCATGTTAGAAAACCCATTTCTTAACCTATTCTCAATTAACAAAGTTTTATCTCCAACATTAATAGAGATGATTGGGCCAAATTTTTTTCTTAAAAGAACACAGCAGTCAAGGATGCAACTGCTCTTTATAGAAAAGAAGTCATCAAGAGAATTTTATGTACTACCTGTACATAACATACTGCCACGTAGTAGTGTGTTCTTTGCTTTTGACTTTCCCACTTTTGGGGAATGTGGGAAATCACAAGATATTGCATATTTTACTATTTAAAAGACAGCTTTGTGAGATTTTTATGTGGCTTTTCCTTCAAGAAATCCTAACAATAGGGCAACAGTGTAAACTCTCCTGAGCAATATTTGAAATGATTGAAAGTTCACTTCAGAATATCTGTCTGATTTTACTGTGTTGAGCTCATAGTAGTTCACCTAGCTCAGAGGTACTTCTCCCTGCCTGTATCTACATGCTATCTTTAATCTCTCTCTGACTGACAATTGCTTCAAAGAGCGTATTTATTCATATGTAGAGGTCTCTATTTAAAATATGCATCTACTGCTTGAGGTCTGATTTTGTACTACTACTGGAATAGCACTAAAGGGAGAGCTCCAACCATGGAATCAGTGTAACATGAATGTACGGTCAGTAACAGGAATTTGGCTTGATCAGTCTGTCTTCACGTGAAAGTCAGGAAATGACTGCCACAGTTCTGTTTTTGAAGGCTGTAGAGGTTTAATGAAAATAGCTCAAATTGGTACCATCTACATCTGAATCAGAAAACAGCCCAAATTCAAACCACCTGATTCTGAACTGGAATCTGTAGTCATGTAGCAGGCTTAATTTTTTTCCTAATGGAATTTGCTACTTGAAAATATTTTGTATATGTTTGATTTCTTCTGCTTTCAGAATATCTGCAGGAAGATGTGCCAGCAATAAGCTGTGGTGGTGAAGAGTAGAGGGGAAACATGGTTAGCATTAGACTGTCACATGCTGTCTGTGAGGGTTTTGTGCTTGATCGTATGGATCTGGATGCAAATTTGTGGTACTTTATACCAGGTCAAAAAAGCCCTCAAACTTTATTGTTTAAAACTATGTCAATTTAGATATTGTTCTTTTTCCCCCTCAATTTCTATTTTAATTGATACACTGCCTGCTTACTATTCAGTGTCCCATAGATATATTTGGAAACTACGAGTTTATGGAACATGATTTCTCATAATATTCTCTATATTTGCTACTTACTGAATGCTACAAACAGGTGAAACAGTGCTGCTTCTCGTTTAAAATAATACATCTGTTTTTTCCAACTGATCTATTTCAATGGATTTTTTTCTTTATCTAGATGCTTATAAGCGATTTTAAATTACAGAACACTACTTATATGGGGAAAGTTACATGTGGGCATTTAGTTGTGTCTTAGCAGATGAGAGGAAGGTATGTTTCTTTCCCAAGTATTTTTAAATAATACTGTTTTCAGAAGTTTTAGTCTCCTCACTGTAAGTCAAATGGCTCAATGCCACAGCATTGAATTTGGAAGACTCCTATCCACTGCCCTAGAAATCTTAAAACTTTTATCCTTTATCACTTTGTATAATAAATGGCATATTCAAAGTTCTTCATCTAGTAATAGCAGTAGGAGATTCATTATAAAATGCAACTCTAAATTTAATTGAAAGGGATTTGGGTTTGTCATTAGACTCACTGGAGGAAACAGGTCATACATGTAGGTGTGTACTGCAGGGTAGGCAAAGATGTGAAAACAGTAAATTTAGTAGGATTTTCTCATGAAGGGTCTTCTGACCAAACACATTTTAGCACCTGCTGAGAAAATGTGTTTTATTTCTCTGGGGACTGTGTAAAAAGATGCACTTCTGCTTTTCAGTTTTACTGTCATCTGTTCCACATGTGAATACAGAAACACAAAACTTGCTCCTACAGACACACTAATGGTTTAATGTTAAAGCATTTGAGATCAGATTGTCTCAGAGGCAGTGACCTGTGTTGGAGCCAACTGACACCCACTGTGTCTCTTAGGAACGGTGCTGCTGTTTTTGCTGCAAATCTGATCCCCTTCTGTAGTCGAGTGACTGCAATGGAGATACTCCTGCCTGGCCAGCTTAATCTTGCTCTGACCCTAACCATGGAGGGAGAACGTAGGGGCACAGGCTTCTGTGAAGACTGGCAAGCCATGCTTGTTTCTGACTTTTCCCCAGAGCCTGTATACCCTGCTCTCCTTCCTCCTCACCCCTTGTTGCAACAGGATTACATTGGACAAGTTTGCTTTCCTGTCTGTCCTCCTGTTTGGGGTGTGGATTTACCCTGAAGGGTACTCAGGACGGCTTCGTGACAGTGCTTAGAAGCTTGGATTATTGGGCCCTGGTGCTGAGAATGACACTTGCATAGAGCAGAGGAGGACCAGAGAGAAGGAGTGGTTTGTTTCCTTCCTTTCAGCATGTGCCTTCTGAGCATCAGTCAGCATTCAGGCACGGTTAGTGAATGGTCTAAATATGTTTGTGTCCCCGCTGACAAAACTGCTCACACAGACAAAAGATTTCACAAAAAAATGAAAGTGATGTCTTGAAATAAGATTATTTTTGTATAGAGCTGTTACACATAGCATGGTGCCTTCAGTTCCTGGAAGATTCTGAAAAAAGCAATTCTTTTAAAACCACTTCTTTCCTGCACTGACCTGTACTACATACAGCCAAGAGAAAGGGTTTGTGTGTGTATTCTCTGGCACAGTTTGATAATCTGCAGTGCTTCACTGACCATAATTATGCTGTCTGAGCATTTTCCTATTCCTGCTTGAGAACAGGAAAACTGCTTTTGTCTGTAGTCTTTTCTACTTCCATGTGTTTACATCTTCTTAAGACTGCTCTCTCCTGTTTATTGGATAACTGGAATTGCCTAACACTGTGTTTTGGGAGCAGAGATGTCACCGAACAGAAAAAGCTTCAGAAGTCCCTCTCACCCAAAAATATAGTGGATTTGAAATACCACCTTCAAAAAAAGACAGTGAAATGATCAAGGAAATGGGGGACTGTCTCAAGAAAGAAATCATTCCTATTAATTAAAAAGTATCAAACTACTATTTAAAATAATAACAAGAGAACATTTTATGAACAGAGATAAAGAGTTTCATGGCATACTCTCTTCTATGGAGAAAAGTCACTCAGACTTGTAACTATAGCCATGAAATTTTTCTGTTGTCTAAGACTGCAGATTTTGTGAATTGTTGCTAAGGATATGTTTACACAGTTGGTAACTTTAATTGCATTAAGACCACAAAAGTGTACCAGACGAATAAGAGTGGCATAGTATATCAAAGAGGGTTATTATTTTTATGTATCCTAATTTGTAGCATTTATTGCTGCAGTACAGCATTTTAAAAGGTTACTTCATAAGTTTGTGGTCATATGAGCCTGCATCTTTCTACTCTCAGAGTATATTGGGAGAAAAAGAATCTACATTTAGAATCAAACACTGGATTTCAGAATAAGGTTTCTACGGTTTTTTTTGTTATTGTTTATTTGTTTTTGTTGTTTTTACAATCCCCTTAGATTTAAAAATATAAAGGGAACTCAGACAGAATTGGAAGCAGAAAGAAGATCTGATAGAAGTCTACACTTACAGAAACACATATATGTAAATTTGAATATCCATTATACTGCATTGTATGTTATAAACAAGTATCCCTTTTCTTTTTTATATTCTTCTAATAGAGAGCAAGAAGGTCACTGTGTTGAGGAAATGACAATCTAAAATATTTTATGATTCAAAAGTTTCTGACTCTTAGTTTAGAAATCATATACATGAATTATACCTGTACAAGATATTTAATTTCTAGTCATCAGTGGATTTTACCAACATCCGGAGCATGGACTTGGGTACTTGAACCTTTCTCTGTATTGTAGATATCTGCCTGTGGTTATGTCATACATTTGAAAGAGTTCTGTTTGTTATTGCCATAATGATGTTGAGTCAGGACTATGTTTATAAATAGAATGATGAGTGAAGACTAGATTGCTATGTACTGTTGTACTGTTTGTAATCTGAAACTGTCGACAAGGTATGTACTATTTGCATAGCTTTTGCTATAAAATGTTCATATTATTTAGCAAATAGGAAGACAATAGTGATACAGTAGAGTCTTCCAGGGAGAAATTATTGGTTTTCTAGGTATCTTTTCGTTAAGGGCTGTGATTTCTTTCAAACTTAACCTTTCCTCAAGGTCAGTTAACTTTCATTATTCAGTTCACAGGAGAATTTCTTCTTTTGTGAAAAAACTCGAAGTATCATGAGCTTCTAAAGACATTACAAATTTCTATTATTATTCTCATTCCTGGTGGAACTGATACTACCAACATGTTCCTGAATCAAAGTTCACAGTGTAATTTCATTTGTTTCAGCATGGCCCATTGGGGTGTTATAGCAGCTCAGCGAGTGACGTACTGTTCACACACGTGTATGGAGGCACCCACCCCTGCTCATTTGCTTGTTCTTTTCTTCCTTAGGGATCTGATGCACACTAATGTCACAAACGTCACGTGAAATAGATCTTTGATCTGACCCAGAATTACTTTAAGTAAGCTGAAACTCAAGAATGTCAGAGTAGAAAGAAACACAATAAGACAGAAACAACATTTTGAGCTTAGAATGACTCTTAGTCTGATTTTGAATGATTTTGGTTCAGAATGACTTCCAAGTCTGCCCAGGCATCTGATGGAGCTCTACCGTGGGGCTATGTTTCAGCATGTTGTTCATGCATTAGTTGTGAATGAACAACACTTCAAATGCATTCAGAAAGTGGGGATTTCCCAGAAACTGGTGTTCCATCCTGTGGACTCAGAAGGGTATATGACAGGTATAGATGTGTTGGTTTTGTCCTAGGTTGGTTCTGGACCATTTACATCTCTAATCTTAAAGAATTTATTCCCATTATTCATTGTGCTTAAGAGAGGATCTGATACTATATTCACCTTGATGATGATAGAATAATGTTGCTGGAAGGACATCCATCATCTGTAAGGGCTTTGGTCTACAATCTGCAATTAGCTACATTTGTTATTTTTGGGTGTTTTATTAGAGCTGCCTTTTTTTTTGTTTAATAAGGTACAAACCAATAAAATACCAATGTGGTGGAGGTTTATTATACATGTTTAGTACTGCTTTAGTTTAAAAGATGAAATTATTGAAATTTTGGTTTATCTGTACTTTTCAATGCGTCCCTGGAAAGGGATTGTCTAGCAGAGAATACCTGTAACACTATACATGTGAATCATACTTCTGTTTCTTTAAAAAGAAAAAGTAATGATAGGAAATAATTGACTTTGAAGTTTTTTTCAGGGTGTATTTAAATCTATCTATTTGTGGACTATATGTGAACATTATTTGTACCAGTAATATAAAAGGAATAGAGCTGGGAGTTGCTGACATTTCAAGCAATACAAAGAATACTTTTGCTTCTGTGTTCTTGAAGTGTAATATCTATTCTTTAAAGCAACAGTATGGATATGTCTTATATTCCCATGTATTTCTTCAGAATATTACTGCTTGAGCCAGATAAATGAGATGAGGAAGTCATATACTGACATAAGTAATCAATTATATTGGCCAGATCAGTGACTTATAGAAAGATCTGATTATGCTTATGAAATGTATGGTAAGGTAAATTAACTGAAATAGTAACATTTTTAGGTTATCATCTGTATTCTGAGAGATTTTCAAAATAATAAAAAGCCATGAAACTGAGAAGTGAGGAACTAAATAGGAGAAATGACAGAGCTGTGGTAGCAGGTGTCTGGGGAAACTGAAGTGCCAGAATTGTGAAGATGAAACTGAGACTTAATGCTCTGTCAAGGATATCATTGGATAGTACCCAAAATGTGCAATGGCAGTGGGTGGAGGAGAATGGAAAATAGGAAAGCTAGTATAAGAACTATAAAATAAATAAAATATCTTTTTTTTTTTTCTTTCCCATCTCAGAACTCTTGGCTATTAGGAACAGAAGGAGATTTTTAGGGTTTGAAAAATGAGGCATGGCTTGTGGAAGAATAAAATGAAATACTTTTTAACATGTATTAGGTAATACTATTCCATTATAATTTTTAGCAGCAGTCTCAGTCCAGATTAAGATGGCTTTGGGCAGGGAGACTGACCTGCCTCCCTACTCTGGAGAATGTCCTTTCATCTCTCTGTCCTCCAGGAGGCTGATAAAATAATCTGTGAGGTGTGGTCTGAGTAGTCCAAAACTGTAGCATCCTGCAGGGAAACTGCTGTTAGTGTGGCAAGAGATTGCCCATAGTCTGACCTTAAAAGGTTTATCTCTTCAAGAATTCAGAGCATATCTGAATTTTACTGCTAAAAATTATAAACAAACATCAAGATTGTAAAGTTAGAGTGTGTTTATACCGTGGGGCACAGCATGGTGCCAGAGTGGTGACAACTAAACCGTCTCTGGAACAAGATGTAGCAGAGCTGCACTTTGAGACAAGACACTTCAGGCCGTGTCCAGTAAAGCAGCTTTCTTGCTTCTGGCTGCTGAACAGCTCCTGTGCTTGATGATAGCTCCTCAGTTCGTGCACTGCACCCAGTGCAAGCATACAGGTGCTGTGAAGCACTGAAAATGAGGGAGAGCTAGCATGAAGGTTGCTTATGACTCATGATTTCTTAATACACGCACTATGATGCTGTCTGTATATAGGTGGTGGTTACAGGCATCCATCCAGAGAGGCTCTCTGATGCCCTGAATCATGTGTTGACAAGTGTTAATATCATCTGCATGTGGTTACACACAAGTACTGTTGTGTCAGTGTCAGTGGTGTTGCTGAAGTAGTTCTCCATTCCTCACATTGGTACTGCTCTTGAAAAGGGCATTTATAGGGAAGGTGCCACTAAAAAGTATCTATTTGCATGCTGGATGCAATTTCTGCATTTTTTGGGGGGGGCAAATATTTGAAATATGGTTTTTTAGCAAATCTATTAATTCTATGGGTTCCCCCTGTAGCTGTACAGGCTGCTGGGTTTCAGGTCTTGAACTCTGTTGCACAAAGGGCTGCTCCTACCAAATGCACTTTATTGTTTGCCAGGCCAGCTGTGCTGAGCAGCCTCTCCTGAAGCTGTTTCAAGTGACTGGTTGCTACAGCCCCAACTGTTTGGCTTGCAGCTGTGTCAGGCCCTCCTGCTGCAGTCCCGTAACTTCTCCTTGCAGCTCATCTTGCAACTTCTCTACTTCACTTGTCTAGCTGACCCCATCTTTAAGCACTGCAGTTTTCATTGTTTAGTGTCTTAACATGTTCTTTTCCCATTTCTGAATTGAAGAAAGTTTGAATGATAGGGTTTAATACTTTACTTCATTATCTTAGAAATAAAATACTGCATAGACCCGACACCACAGCACAAACATACAAACTAATGAATGAAGCTCCACATGCTTATACAAAAGCAAGAAGGGGTTGTGTTTCCACTCATTTTCACAGAGGCCAGTCTAAAGCAAGAGCAATGAAACATCTCTCCTGCAGAAAGCATAAAGATATGTTGATAACACACTGTAAATTAAATATTGTATTTCTTTCAAAAACTGAGAGGACTCCAGTTTGGACAGATGGAGCAAAATGAGTCAAGACATCTGTTCTGTTTTCTGCCCAGTGTGTACTTGAGCTGGGGCACATGTGGAATTCTGCTAAAATGAGATTATAAATTAATAGCCCTTCACACTTCATTGCTTGAATGAGCTAGAAGTTATTTTCTTCTGGTTTTGAGTCCCAGGTGCAGCACTTTCTGTATACCAAATATGATTTTCTAAAAGGGAAGAAAAACCAGTGAATTGAAACTACAACAACCTCTTCTCTGCGGTCTGAGTACAGCCATGTAATAGAGAAAAGGAAAGCGTATCAACAGACAGCATAGAGGAAAAGAATCCTGTCCAGACATATGATGTTGGTGAAGAACCGGTTTGTGATTTGGGCAACAGCTTCCACTTCTGGTCCTGCCTCTGGCTTTGTGTAGAAACATAAGCAGGTCATTTGGATACATCCTAAAAAGGTGACCCATTTCTTTGCTTTTTGGTACCCAAACTGATATCCTATTGCTAATTAGGCTGATCTAGAGTTCTAACAAAGATAAATGTTTCTATTTCCACTAAAACTTAGTGAGCTGAAGCTGATTGTTACAGTCCCTCCAGCAGGACCAGCATAGGCTTGGTTCTCAGAGACTGATCCACCCTTGGTCTTCCAAGAGGGTTCAGAGATAGCTAGTATTATTTAACACTAGTCTGTCACACTGTTATAAAAAAGTATCTGTGATATATCTTGCTTAACATCTCTAAAAATGAGCATATTGTTTCCAATATTAAAGAAACTCTTATACTGTTACCTCTGCCCCACCCCCTCAAATGACACTCCATAGATGGCTGAGTATGGTAGGATACCATGAAAAGTGATTGGGCAAGGTTGACTAATTCTGTAATTTTCTAATGTATAAATGGTCCTGAACATGCTAATGTTAGTGTGTATATGGAAAATCATGAGGCTTGTACTGATCTATATGTTATATATACAGACAGAAGTCAGCTAAAACAGCAACCTCTGTGCCTCTCTCTGTGTTTTCCTAATTGGGATGGGGAGGACAGCATGTGCAAAGGAAGATACTCAAACAGCTTGAAACTGGTTTCCATGGTAAGCATGAAGGGTGTTGGGAAGATAATTTGGGATTTCATCCAACCTCTTCATAGCCTATCAGTTCTTTGGTGACCTCCAGATAATATCAACTGGTATTTCATCTGTTTGGGAATGGGATTGTTCTCAGTAAAAAACAATGTTAATTATTTCATGGGAGTTTCTGAATGCAATTTTCATTAATATAGAAAAAACCCCTTCAACCCTGAAAATATATCTGTAACCCTGAGGCATTCCTTATAATTACAATAATGATAATTCAGTCTAACAGTGATATGTACATAAAGAAAACCTTCTGTTGTATATTCTTTCTGCTCAGCCCAGGGGCAGGAATGGAGTCCACAACCACAGAAAATAAAACATCACCACGTTAGTTCCCTATTTAACCACACCTGCAATACTTTAGCGTGGTAACATCTGAACTACCACCACAGCTATTTGAAAAGTGGTAAGACCCCAGCAAGTATCTGGATGTCAGGACTTGTTCAGAGAATACAAACTTGCATATTTTGTGTATTTTTTATATTTTCAACTTTCGAAAGAATTGTATTGCTACTATTTGTAGTATCTTTTTCAAAGACGACTGTTTTATTTACAACCTTCAGTGACTTCCAATGATTCTTGGTGTTTGTTATCTCTCTACAAGCTCTGCCAAATGTAGTTTCTAGCTATATCTGCACTTTTATAAGAAATACAGGCTTGTAATCAGTTATTTCCTGTTGGCCTTATTTAGTAGCTTTATACAATTGCAGTTGAAGAAGTTGTGTGCCAAGAAAGGCCACTTAAAAAGTTGAGTTAACTTAAAATATTGTTCATTTAAAATTTTAAGGGATGCTGCAAGTCAGGTAAGATACTTCCCTATATGCTGCATCTCTGAGATGTCTTAATTGTGACCTATAATCAGATGGTGGGCTGACAGGAGGCGAGTCACTCATGATCCAAAAGCCATACTGCACAGGCCTGAATAAAACATGAGGTACATTGCCCTTCAGCTGAACATATCAACAGCTTGAATGTCTTCTATGTTGGGTTTGGGTTTTCACCCCACCTAGAACACCACTGATGTAATTCCACCTTGCATCTCCATGTCCAGGTCAGAAAGATCATTTGAAAATATCATTTGCGTAGTTGCAGTCATAGGATAATGTCATTTACAGAAACAGTTTCTCCCTTGTACGTTGTACAAATGCATTGCTTTCAGTATAAACTGATGTAGAAAATAGAAATTCACTGTTTATCTGTGGAAAATATCAAATCTTATTGGTCTTAAATAGTGAATGGCTTATTTTGCCAAGATAGACTGTCATAAGTTTTTGGCACTTTTTGAAATTGTGGCAAATCTCGGTTAGAATACTGGATTGAATTTCCTTAGTACTAGGAAAAGTGCCCAGTTATAGATTCATAGTATTGGAATGTTTCTGTTTGTGTTTGCCAGATTAAGTGCTTCTTTTGATATGGAACTGAGTTGGGAAAGGTGTTATGATAAATCTGTGGTTTCAGGTTCAAATATATGTGGTTTATGGTAGTGCCACAAGGCTTTTAATGCTGTCATCTTTCCATTCTTTCATTGCTAAGCTTTGGCAAAACACTTCAAAAATTATTTCAGAACACACGTTTTGCTTGGCAAAACTTAGATCCAAAATGACACACAAACAGTCTAGTTACAAGAGCAGAAGTGAGCTTCTGAGAACTTGGAACACAGTATGCTCTGTAGTTGTGAGGAGGCCTTTCCTCCTTCTCGAGTGACTGGTGTCATTGCAAAAGTCTCAATTACTCATGGTAGGGTGGAAGAGACAGTGCTGCAATGCAGGTGTCTGTTGCCCCCTTTCTGCTGCAGAAGTGTAATATTTTCTGCTGTAAAATGAGGCAAAGTGGTGTTGCTTTGTTGGGCAAATATTTCCTATGTCCTCCTGTGAACAGGAAAATATCCAGAATCCATTCTAATCAGCAAGTAATGGCTGCCTCTGTAAATATTTGACACCTGGCTAGACTTTTGTTCTAGCTTTTCTATGCTAAAAATGAGTAAATAATTTATAAAAATGTGACTTGAAGTAAAATTCAGATACGTTTTTAGTTTCCTTTGGAATATACATAGCTACCAAGGAAGTGTCCTGTAGACACTAGAGTTATGTGTTGAGAACCTCTTTTGGTCTCTTTTAGGTATCATTTTTTATTGGGACGTCCCACTGTATGAAGAGGTATCTTCTGAATTTGCAGCCCTGGCCTTTTACAGTTTTGGGAATAAGTGGAGATTTTTCAGTGGCATTTAAGCTACATCAAGAACTAAGGAAAGTAGTGAAATAAATCTACATATTTAGACATGAAACATTCAGCCTGAGTCAGCACTGCTATTTCAAGGACATAGGGTAGTATAAAACCATTACGGTATATACCAAGGAGAGGAGAAAACTACTCCTGCTTGCTATGCATGGAGATAGAAGTCATCTACAACCTTTGCTTTTTCAGCTCAGAGCTTTCTCTGGAGTAGGGAAAGTCTAAATGCACATTGTCACAAGATTTCTGTACTGCTGCATCTTGCTTAAAGAGACAGCAAAAGCTCTTTTTTATTATTTTTTTAGGAAACAGACTAGTTGTCATAGAAATCTCACTGACTAATTTATTTTTTTAAAAAAAGACTTGTCTTTGTTTAGGCAAAGTAATCCACTGAAAAATACAGGAGCATATATTCAAAGCAAAATGGAAAGTATCATGTTGCACACCCTACATTTATTAACTAAAAATAAATTTAATAATGGTGCCCATGTAATCCCCATCTCCAAACGGGATTAGAAAATTCTGTCCATGTGAAAGCTGAATGTCACCATAATCTGTTAGAAATCCATTGATTTATTTATTGAATTCTCTTTTATTTTATTCCTCATTTTAACTATGGTCTTAATGTTTATGCCTTCAATTTTTCCTGTGTTTTTAATGGGAAGTAAAAATGTAACAGGAGAAAATGCATTATGAATGCAAGTTTAAGACAATGATTCTTGCTAAAAGCATAGACAGAGTTAAAATGTGCTGTCTGAGTAGATTGTTGAGAAAAGAACACGTGTAAATCTCTGTCATGTAGGCTGGAATTAATGTTTGCTCTTTAAACCATCATCCCCTTCTGTTGCCAGCAAGCCTGGGGTGGCCCCTGCCTGGCAGCTGCTGCGATGGCAGCGTTGGCCACTGCTTGGTCAGCAATTGCCGTAATGTTCAGGTATCCCTGGTGTGTGCTGCTCCTGGGACCTGTGGCATCACAGCTCATGAAAGGGACCTTGGGAAGTGAGTTAAGGCTTTCACCTGCAGTGCAGTCGTACAGTTTTCCTCACTAATTTAGGTAAAGACATCTCAATTCCTCATGCTTTTCCATTATAGACCTCCCATAAAATAGGGAAATACTATTATTTCCACAATGCAGGTAGGAAAGAAAGCAAGGAATGCTGAAATAATTTAGCTGGATTTACTTTGGAAAAGCAAGGTCTCAAATCCATATTTATGAAATCCAGGTTTAATGATTATTTGACACCATAATTCCAAAGAATTTGCTGTACAAACTCACTTCTTACCCAGCTACAAAGAGTTAAGAGGTGATCCAGGCCTTTGCACCTGGAGTATGGAGAACTTGTTCTTGTATTTAAATTCTGATGTCTGTGAAAACCTGAAAAGTAAATTTTCCACATGAGGTTGTTTATCTTCTTAATGAAGAAATAAAAAAAAAAAAGTCAGTGTAGGGGAGAGAACCAAAAAAGTGTTAATGTGTAACATTTCTAGTTCCTGCAGCTGGAATTATGCAAGTGCAGAAATCTCAAGTGGAACACCTCAGCATTACAAAGGTACTTTCCAGATATGTAACAGCTCTCACAACTGAGAATCTTTTCACGTCTCAGGAAAAGGCACTGCCTATTCTTGGAAGGCAAGAATGGAAAATTTCAGTTTGGAGTTAATAAAAATTATGAACAAATGAAAAAAAATCTTACAAACTAATTCAGAAATCAATCTTAAATACAGAGTACTCATTTGAATTAAGATCAGCACATTTTTCTACATATATTATAAATTCCTGGTAAAATAAATAACATTTTTTCATAGCAGTGAAAATTGGTAGATGTTTATTTCAAGCAAAGGACATCAAATGCTGCCCACACCACAATTAAACAGAGCTTGTCATTACGTGTTCCTCAACACAGCTCACTTATTACCCAGGATCTTCCATAACTGCATGTTGCTATATATGAATGGTAAACTCAGGACTTGACACCTCATACCTGATTTGCAGGTAAAGATTTCTCATTTACCTAGCAATCTGACACAGCCAGAACAGGCTTTTGAATTTGCATATGTGATAGAGAGCACTGATTTTGTGATGAAAGATCTCAGTCCTTGTTTTGGAAAACAGTCCCCAGGGCTCCTGTGCTGAGAGGAAAATTTATTCTGAGTTTGATCTGGGCTGAATTTCTAACCACATTAGCTATAAAGGCAGCCTTTTAATTTCACGGTCCCTGGGAAATTGGAACTTGAGTAAACTAAAAGCATTGTGAAACAACTTCTGCATAAACATCTGATACTGTAAGTCTTGGACTATCTACACTGAGGCGATGATGCTGTAATGAAATTTCTTTCTCAAGATGTGCTTGCAAATTATGGATGTTCATAATTGAGTTATAGCTTATGTGCCAGTTTTTTTCCTGAATGCAGTTATAAACACCAATCTTATTTGCACTGCTTTTTAAAATGTTAAGTAAAGACAGCAAGTTTGGAAGGACATAAGTTCCAGTATTCTGGTATATCTGTGGTATGAGGTTGATTTTGTTACCTGCACTTTCTTAAAGAGTGTTCCTGAATGTAGTGTGATGTCCTACATAGTGTTCTTCCTGGCATCAATTTTAACAGTGAATTAATGAGCCCATGACTGTAGTCAGTGGGATGTTTGAAACTTCTGTGATGGGAAGTATCAGAAAACTGCAGTTGTACTGGCATTCTTGACAGTGAACTTGTTCAATGTTCTGGGTGTATCAACTGAACCTGCTGTGTGCAGTGAAAAATACAAAGGTGTTTCTGCAGGAGGAAGGAGTTTAAACAAAGCTCAACATTTCAACATGCTGTCAGGACTGCTGAAAATATATAAACCTGTGAGAGCAGTTTGTTGCACAACCCAGCAGTCAGTTCCAGAGAGGGTTTGAACTTGTGACTCAGAACTCCGCTGTCCGGTGTTTGAAAGCAGCATCTCTTGTCTGTTGTTGTTTTGGCAAGCAGGGAAGGAAATTTTTGATTATTGCATTTCAGGGGTAGGATAGGACACTAGTAAAGACTGCACCTGGATAATATCACTACAAGATTTAGTAGCTGCTCAGAAGCAACTTATCTAGTTAATTATTAAATTAAACTCAGCACAATGTTTACCTATGTGTTCATCAAATTCCTGTCAATAGGAATTTAATGGGTAAAAATGCCTTCAAGTTAATCCAGTTTCTTACCAGTAGAGTGGAATTTAGAAAGCAATCTGCAAATATTTACAGTTTTCCCAGCAAGTGGGTGAGGGGGAAAGCTACATGGAATAATAACAACCATTAGGTGAAGAACAGCAAGACGCTCTGTATGAAACTGAAGTCTTCTTAGTTTTGTTGGTTCGTAGAGAGAACTCCCTAATATTATTTCTGTGTAGTACTACAAGAGAAATAATATACTTACACATTAAGTATATCCTTCTAAATGAACTTATTTTGTCACAAAAAATATTAAGGCATTTCCCAATTGTTACATCCGTATTTGCCTATTCAGCACAGTATTTAAATTCTATTTAAACTACTTTCAATGTAACACTTCATTAAATTGATCACTTAAATTGATCCTTAAAAGGCAGGTGAACCAATTCTGAAAATCTGACCTCATACACCATACAAGCAAAGAGCTTTTTTACTCTGGAATAAGTTGAACTTGTATTTTTCTTAATATTAAAGTTGTCCCTTTCTCTTCTGAGAAAGGAATCACCCAGATGATCACCCAGAAGAGACTTTCCTGTCAGCTGACCTGAACCACAGCTCTTGTAAAGGTTTCAGGATCCTAATCCTGAGAAGTTCCACCCACATCAATTAATGCTGCTCACATGAGCAGAAGGTTTCAATTCTCATTTTTCCTAATTTATTAACAGAGAAACAGTCAGAGTACAACAGTGTAGTAATTCAGTGGGGAAGCAGAAGATAATGAGAAACTTACGGCTGGTGCATTATTTTGAATTGGCTCAGCTCATAGTCTGATATATTCTGAAAAGAGAGAAAACAGGTTTTATTCCTTAAATAAAGATTATTTTAAACAACAGCAACCCATGAAGTGAATGACACAACATTTTTAGGAGTGAATTAAGCAAAAACCTGAAAAAACAGTTTTTAGTTTTGTAGCTACACACTTGTCTCATCTTGGTTAATGCTTAACTTTTTGTTAGTGGCCTTTTGTAACATTTCTAAAAAGCTGGTAGCACACACTACCTTGTTAAACTGGAATTTTTCCGGGCATGTGGCAGATTAAATTAGGCTAGTTAAAGAGTCATTTTAAAAGTGATAAGCAAGCCATTTAATATGGTCTCTCCAGCACAGAATTTCTTTGGGTTTCTTTTACTGAAATCAGCAGATCAGTATGACAATGGCTGAGTGGAAGATACTTTAACAATGGTTGGGAGATTATTAACTCCATGTTTGGTCTCCTCTTGTGCTAAAGTTCTGCATGACTTCTCAACCTATGAAAAGCTGGTGAAGAAAAAGGAATAGAACTTGTAGTGTGCCACCTTGGTACATACAGTGCCCATTCTTCGCAAGCTAATTCATGTAGTGGAAACAGTTTCACCAAATGATTTCAAAAGTTTGCATAACTCTGTGTACCTCAGTGTAACAAGGAGTCCATGCACTGCTTTTGATGTTCAAACTAGCGTGCAGCTTGCAAACAAACTTCTCAAGTCTGAGTTTTAAACTAGTCTAAGCAAACCCTTCTTTTAATTTGTGGATTTTCCTTTAGTGCAAAATTCCCACTAAAGTCTCTGGATTGTACCCAGACTGAGTGTGGGATTGCATGGCTTCAATTCAAAAACCTGTTGATGCTACAATGCCCTCCTTTTCAGCACAGATTTCAGCAGATAGGCTGAAAATATGTCCATTTAATAGATTCAGTTCTAACCCTCTATCTATTTTTCTGTCAGGAAGAGCAAATTAATTTGCCTATTTTCTGGTATTTCCTAGACACACTTAGTAGTGGGTGTGAATTCTCAGAAACAGATATTTTCCAGTGAACTCAGTGATACCGAGTTCATTATAGGATGACTGATGTTTGCCCAGTTCTGTTTTTCTGAATACTGCCCCGGCCACTGATCCCAAACCAAACCATGTTGCCTGTTCTCTCTCCATCTCACCAGCACAATAGCTAAGTTTCTATCAGCCATGAATGAAGACACTAGTAACAAGTGTATGAGAGGAGATGCAGTAGAGAATATGCAACTTCTCATAGAAAACATATTTCCTCAGTCTGTATTTAAATTCCGGTGAATCTCTGCATTTCTTTGACGTATTTGTTGTGAAAATATGCCATTTCAGACAGTAGAGAACCCCCTACATTTAATACTTAGCCTGTAATTATTCTGCAACAAAAAGCAGCTGCATATCCACATGTAGAGGGTATGGTAATTAGCAGATGATCTAGCAGATCTAGAAATCACCGAATTCCTAAGGAAATTTAAAGCTGTATTGAGCTGTCTGATTGCCATACAGGCCCATCTGGGCTTGTTCAGACTTCATCAGCTGTAGTGATGACTCACCAAATTGCCTCTGCATATCAATGGCCAGCAGCTTTAGGGCCATTTCCTCCCCTACTGTTGCACCTTTTAAATGAGAGGAGGAGGCAGCTATGTTTCTTGTTGTAAGGGTTTCATTCTTATTTGCTTTTCTTTGCAAAATAGAACATTTAAGTCTTTACTTGTGTGATTAAGATTGTCCGGGTATAATTGCTTGGTGATTTCAGATAAATAGCTTGTGTAATTCTCTCTGTCTTTCCAAGATGAGGTTGCTGGAATGTGCTGCCTAAGCACATTTGCATTCCCATAGAGGCAAGTGCTGTGTGTACGGTCAGATCAAGCACTTTTTAAACTAGCAGTGGGGCTTGGTAGTGAAACTAGGCATCTAAACAATTCCTATATTGGTGAATGTTTTGTAAAGGGAGTGTTAACTTCATTCTTCTTGTTGTGTTTTGTTTTGTTTTTCCTGTGGCAGTCTTCAGTTCGGGTGTTTAATCTATGAGCTCCTCTGAGGTTTGAAGAGATTGATATCTATGGGCCCAGCTGAAAGTTATTAATTTTTAAATTTTTGTTTCAGTAGAATGCACTATTGATTGAAACTAAAGAGTTGATGCTGCTTTTTAGCAACAAAAGTCTGGTCTTAGGAAAGAGTACAAAAATATCTTGCAAACTCAACACTTTTGAAATTACATGGTAGCTTCTGTAGGAAGGTAGCTAGTGCAGCCAGGTTTTAATTACCCATTGCTTCTGTTTTTACTTACGATGGACATTGTTAGTGATTCATGTTGGCATGAATGGAATAAGTTGCAAATGAATATATGTGATAAAGAAGAAGTTAAAGTAGTTACTTTCCTGGAGGTATTTGAGCTGCCAAATATACAGTGAGGAACTAAAGGGACAGATTGGGGTGTTTATTTTTTTATGTTTATAGTTTCATATTAAAGTGCAGTTAAGAAAGCATGTAAAAATTATGTTCTCTTTTAACCTGCTGTTGATTTCCTCATTTCCATTGGCTGCTTCATTCACCCAGCATCAACTTTCTCAGTATCTCACTTACTAGGCTCAGTAGCTAAGAATAACCAAAATTCTTAGCTTGCAGATCAAGCCAACCAACACTGTGGAGTGAGAGAAATGCTGTAATGGTGCAAATGTTTGAGGTGTGTCTTTTGCTCCTTTATTTGCAGAGTGTTTCTGAGCCTATTCTATTGTAGCTGCTTGCCAGCACGGATGCTGACAAAGGGGACACTTCACATCAAAAACAAGGAGAAGGTAAGCTTCTGTACGATCTGGAGCTGCAGATCTGTAAGTAGATTTTGTGTATTTTTGTTTGGAGAAGTTTACATTGGCTCATGCACATGGACTGTGCAGTACATCCCATGTGATCTGGCATGTCTATGGTGCTCTGGTTCTGCACATGTTCTCGCAAGCAATCAGTGTGTGTTTGTGTGGCTTCTGTGCCTTGTCTGGGTGGATCTGCGGCTTTTTGCAGTCTTGGGGACATGTAGAGGTTGACTGGTAGGTGGATAAGGGACAGTGAGTGTGCAAGTGGAGTCCTGGTTTGAGGAAACTGAGTAAGTGTGGTAGGAAGATAAAAGGAACGGGATAGTATGTTGTAACACAATATGTAGCATATATGGCATCTTCGGCTGCTCTAGGCATAGCAATTCTCTAGGGAATGCCCCTAAGTCATAAACCCTGTTGTCAGGAGTCATGGGACCTCATGTGTTTTGGCTTCTGCATTTCCTTTCGAATTTTTTGCCATGTTTTCACAGTCCCTAACTGAGATTGTGATTGTGTTTTTAACAGAGTTGTTGCCTCAAAAAAGTTTTCAGATGTCTGTGAAGAAGGTTTTTGATAGGGTGGATTGCATGATACAGTCTTGTGCTTGAAAAGCACACCTTTCCCCTTCCTTACTTCCCAGCCCTTTCTGGTGGATAAGCACCCGTGGGAGATGGTTATGGCTGCAGGTTCAAATAATACCTTGAACAACCCAGGAGAGCTGTGAAGCATCAGTGGGAGTTTGAAAAGGTCAGATTTTGATGTGAATGAGGATGAGGGGATTCCTTTGCCATTATGATCAACAAACACTGCGTTGCTAGATAAGCTGTCAATCTCTGGGCAGTAACGCTGCATATAAGGTGACAGCCTTGTCATTACCTTACAATAACGTAGAGTTACATTCTGTAACTGTCCCTTTTTGTCATGAATGACTTTGGAGATGTTTGCTGTGAAATGAGCTAGTTGCTTTTTGTTTGTGTATATGTATATTTGAATGTAATAATAGATAGGAGTTTGACTTCCTCCTAATTTTCTTCAATTCTTTTTTTTTTTATGAGGGGGCAGCGAAGAGGGGAAATAAAGACATTTACTTGACATAAAGCAATTTCATTTTGTTATGGCAAAGCAAATGCATGATATAGAAGTTCTGTATTCAATATGACCAAGTTTATGTTAAGACTAGTTTATGTAAACTGTTTAGTATTGACAAACAGACCTGTAAGAAGGCAGGATTAGGAGAAATCTACAGTGAAATTTTTCACTTCTGAGAGACAAAAGTTTGGAGTGTAAATAAAAATTACCTAAATTTAGGCAATCAATATAAATAAAAATCTGAAAAATTATAGTAGTGCAATAAGCCTTGTTAATGATCTTCTTTATTAATTGTCATAGTCCATCTGTAATTAGGCCGAGAAGGTATGGCAGTTCTTAGTAAAAATGCCCTTATGCAATATAAAAATGCCTTTGTGGAATAAAAGTAAGATTTCAGTGCTGGCATCTAGAAATGCAACCTGAGGTATAGACTTTTAGAGTGTCTCAGACTGAGGAAATGATGGAGTAAGTGCCTAGTGGAAATTTTTTTTGTTTATTTTTTTTTTTATTAAAGGAGAACAGTGTTTGGGGTGGGGGAGGAGGAGACAGAGAGAAGAATGTAAATAAAATGTGAAATCCTTAAAACTCAAGTTCAGACCAGAAAGAATGATGTAATAGATGTTTCTCTTGTGAACAGGGAAGTACTATTTTTAAGGTATTGGTCTGGTTTAAAGCGTATAAAACTGACATCTAGTGGTAGCAAGAGCACTTTGTGTGCAGAGTGGCTTTATAGTGAGACCAGCTTTCATAGCAGTTTAACGTGTTGTAACTACATTGCACACTAAAATTGCCACTTCCCATACTTTAGCTTGGTGTTAAAGAGCAATCAGAAATAAATTTGAGACCTCTGATGGACAGACAGAAGTCTGGCTTCAGAGCTGTGATGAATGTCTCAGGTGTGGCATTACTCACAAGTGTAAGTTCCTCAGGGAGGGGAAACAGGACTTTATGGTCACAACTGAGATGTCACATGAATTCAAGCAAGATGTGTGGGGTCTGGATCAATAGAGCATATAGGCATTTGTTTAAATAATTCCTGTGTTCATTGGCTGAATCATGGTTGATATCCTCATTTCTCATTCATATTTTTATTCAAAGAGCATTTCAAAAAATATTTTTCTCTTTTCTTCCATGTTTTGTCTAGCTTTTGTTTTTAGTGTCTTTGAAGAAAAAAAAGCCCCATTGCTGAAACTCTGTGTGATACCTACCCTACTGAGGCTTTAATTTAGCTTTGCCTCCAGTGCCATTATATACATAATGGATAAATTACTAAAAATGAGGAAGAGCAAAGATATGCAAAAATGAAATATGAACCATTAAAAAAATTATAACGTACCTAGAGTCAAAAGCTGCAATTTGAAAAGAACATGGAAAAATATAAAAGCATCATTCAAATTTGGATCAGCAATAGAAGGCTGCGTGAAGACAAATCTGAAGGAAGAAGGAAAGCTAATGTGCTTCAGTGAAAGTGTAATTAGAAGTGGGCAAAAAAAAGAGAAGTTTTTTTTGGTTAGCACTCTGTGGCAAGAATTATCAAACTATATTGATCAATTTTTGTTTGCAAATGTTTATTTTAAAGCCTTCTCAGTTCATAATAAGTGTTGCAAATATCTGAGATTAAAAATATTGGTATATAATTTTAATGAAATGAAGCTCTGTGCAGTTTCAAGAATGTGGTGAATCATATGCTGCCTCTATCATTCCATCTCTTACTTTCAAAACATGGTGAATCATATTTGTTGAACACAAATGTTGACATTCTGCCATGAAACTAAAGTCACAGTTATAGAAGTGGTATAAGAAACAGCAGCTGTCATTACAGATAGGCGAGCCTTCTGCTTTAGTGTGAAAGCAGAGCTGAGCAGCAATCCTGTTTGCTGCAGAGCTGCTCTCTAAGGACAAGATTAGTTGTTAACAGTTGTGCCAGCCGGAGCTGGGAGATGCAATCTTATCTCCTGAAGCTGGTAATCCAGTGCAGGTGCTTAGCAGTTCTAATATGCTGTTGACCTTTCAGGTCTGAGTGGGAGCAATTGCAATGACAGAGGACAGTTGCTATGTGCAGAGGCACTGTGGCTTTGTCTGCACTCCCTGGGGCTTTTCCTTACCACTTGGACAATGATGCGTTTCCAAAGTAGTGGAAGTTATGCTAGTAGCACCAGAATTGTTGATATATGATATCTCTAAGATTTCACAGCAGCTATCTCTGCATTTGGCTCATATAAGACCTCTTGTAGTACAAATTAAGTTGTGTTGAGAGCAGTGTTGGTAGCAAGGGAATAGGTTCAGGAAATACTTGTTTCAAATAGGACGGCTGGGGTTTAGTTAGTCCGCTGTGGATTTGTTATCCACCAGGAAGTGCTGCTGGTATTTTGTCCTCAGGCCTGTTTTTAGTTAAACTCCTCATCTAATGTGTGCTGTGTTCACCATGTTATGGGAATTTGGTGTCTAGATGTCTCTTGTGCTGGAAGGAACAGCAGAGTACTTCACGTTTTTTAGGACAAGAGGGAATGCTTTATAACCCCTGATGGAGATCTGTCTGTAGTATTGCTGCTTTGACTTTTCAAATGAAAACCAAGGATTTTTTTAGAATGATTTGATTTAATATGCATTGAACTGTGTGGTTTTGCTAGGGGAGCATGTACTGCCTTTGCTACCATCTATTTTCAACTGCTGAAATATTAAAACTTGGTTTTTCCTTGAGAGAGATGTTTTCCTGCAACAGTAGCTCAGTAAATCCTTGTGGTTTGCATTATTCTGAAGAAACGACCAATTGGAAGAGTACTTGAAGTGCACACATTAAGACTAAACACTTTTGCTTTGAAAGAGTTCCAATGAAACCTTCAATTAGTTGATCCTTTATTCTTACATGTGCTGTGAGTGGGTTCACCTGTGATTTGTTTATGACCTAGGGTTTCCAACCCATTGTATACCCCAGGAGCTGCTGGCTCATCCTTGACTGTCCAAGACTTTTTGAACCTATCTTATTCAATCTCACATACTGAATGAATGGTTCCCTCCTTGAGAGCTGGCTGTAGAAATAGCCTTGTTCCATGACAATAAAGCTTGATTTGCAACATAAATCTGCTTATATAGAGCATAAAATGTGAAAGGTTATGTTATTTTTCTCAGAACATAGGTGTCCCCATTAGTTTTAGGCTGATCTGATGGAGAAATGAGAGGTTTCCATGGTTCTTTCAAAAATTATACTGTCTTCCTCACTGACAGTGTAATGTTCTGTGGGCTGAGCTTTATATTTGCATGCCCTTATTGAAAGGGCATTTACTGGAACACAGAAAATAAAACCGCTTCCCATATCTTTATAGTAATGTACCACTATATCCTTAAGCAAATTAAAATGGGTTTTAGTGTTTGAAAAAGGAAGCAAGCCACCACATACAGAAATAACTGTGACCACTAGAAATTTAGCCTCAGCAAAAACCAGCAGAGCCTGTGATGATGTACGCTGCACAATTAGGAAATCTGATTTCTTCTTTTGTGAGAAAAGAGAATTCAGAAGAGCCAGCTGAGTCTTCTAGCACAACCATTTATCTCTAAAAATGCTTCATCAATTAGAAAAAATTGTTTTGCAGGGCTCCTTTCACTTCATTGATGATTAAGAATCTATAAAATATTTTGGCAAAGTTGAATCAATTTATTTTAATGTTTTTTAGTGTAAGGTAAAAGACCCAAATGAGGCATGTAAGTGCTACTGCTTTAGCAATTCCAAAGCACTTTATTTTTACTTTTGTGGGAAACTTGAAACTATTCCTTCTGATTCAGAGCAAATGAAAATATTGAAACGTTAGAGGTTCCACATCTAAGGATTAATGGCCCAGAAAATATTTCTAGTCTGTAGTCAAGACAGCAGTCACCTGAGATCTCCAAGAAACAGGACATGCTGCAGCAGAAATGTCCTCGTATGGAGTCCTGCTCGAAGCAGAACTGGCACTTTAGGAGCTGACACTTCCCCAGGACTTAGCCCAAGGTGGGAATGCAATATGCTGTTGTCCCAGTTTAACAGTGACATCTAACAGAATTGACACTGTCAGCTTCTATTAATAATCTTGCCCTTTGACAGGGCTGAACCAGGTCTGAGGCCAGCTGCTGCTTCTAGCTACCTGAATCCTGTTCCAGTAATAGCATGCAGGTGATTTTAGTCAAGTGTGTCTAGCTTGTGCTGTGAAAAAACCCTCTTCCTTGTCTGTGTGGTTATGTGCAGTTTCTTTCTTAGCTAATCTTTCCTAGTGAAACAATCTGGTTTTGCTATTGGGTATTTCTTTAAGTGAGCAGATGTCTCTGCCATGGCTGGTCTACCAGGCTCTTGCTGAGGTGAGGATATGGGGGCTCTTTCAGGATCCTCCCTATGTCTCAGAGAGTCTCTTGCCCCTAGATAACCTGAGCAAGTTTTATTTTTATTACCCCATATAATATTTCTTGTGTGTCTTATAAAACACAGCTATGATGGAGCTTTCCACTGGATGCCAGTGAGGTGCCACCAGGCAGGACTAGGGGAAATGGTATGAGACACCCATTTATTGAGTGTGGTTGCTAAAAGGGCCAGTTCTCCTTCCTCCCTTCTCCTTTGGCATCCTGGCTTTGTGGGATGTCTCCCATCCTTGTGCTGACTTTGGTGCTTCTCTGATTCTTTTGTGAATTGAACCAAGGGAACCTTCTGGCTAGAAAAGTAGTGTGGGATGGAACAAATAGCTTGTGAGGAAACCTGCTGTCATCCCTGTCAGCATCCGCTTCAGTAGTCTGTTTGTGTGAAATCTCACACTGAAGTTGTGTTTTCCAGTGCTTAAATCTTCCTGGAGAGGTATATTCTCTGGGCACTGTGCCTCTTCTACCTCCTGCATGCTGGCACCAGCAGTTGGATGGTGAGCTAGATTAGGAAAGATGTCTGGCTCCAAAATAATCATACAGGAACAAGTTTCCAACTGGATAAAACCTTGAGGCACCAAGTGAGAGCTGGTGCTAACAAAAGTCTGTGTGTAATGGATATATGTGGCAAAGGTGGCAGGGAGAGCAGGTATGAAACAGCCCCTTCTGTTAATCTAATTTACTTACAAAGGGAATGAAGGGAGGCAAGAGCTAAAATGGATTGTTGTTTCAGTATTTTAGTATTGACTTAGTAGGAAGAGTAATGTCTTGGAACAGTGGCCGAGGCTGTCTTGGTGGAAGATGCTCTGTGCATTGCATTGAAATACAAAACTCTTTTCTGGGTAGTAATTTTTTCCATTCTGCTGTCACGGGAGAGGCTGAAAATGACAACAGGAAATAGCACAGCAGGATCACTGTCACTGTCAGGTCACTGTCAGGTGAAACTGGCAAGGACCCTTGTTTCTTGGGGAAAGTTAAGTCATAATCTTACTTAAATGCTTCTATACAAGCCAAATAATTGAATACAGAGGCTCCACAGGTATCTTAGGCTGTTGGGAGCAATGGAATCCATCTTGGAGATCCCAGAAAGTGGGGGACCTTCAGCTCTCCCCTGCTGGCCAGAAGCCTGGGAACTCTGCACATCTGCTCCCTGCTGACACTGCCTGCAGAATCAGCTGCCTTCCACTTTGCTGCATCTGGACAAAAGCAATAATTATAACAAGAAATGCTGGGAAATAGCTAAGCCTGGAAAAACTGTAGAGAAGGGGCATGAGAATGATCTTACCTCTCACAGCAAATACTATGGCAGAAGCTGTCAGCAGCAGTCAGCTGCAACAGCGGTCCTAAAAGCAAAACCTATACGTGAGAGTGTTCTTGAAAGACTAAGACAGAACATCTGCATAATTGTAAGCACATTAAATTTCATCAAGGGAACTAGAAGTAGCAAATCTTAATAAGAATAAATGCCCTTGCTGAATCAGAAACCAAATGTAACACAGTGCATGCCTGTCAACTGTAAATGCTCTGATGGCTGGTTGCCTTCTGTTTGTAAAGAAACCACCTCATAAGCACATTTATACTGAATAAACAATTTCTTGTGCCCACCCAGAAATCTGCTGAACTACTTGACTTTGAAAGTACCCCCTGGAGAGTGGGATAGATTTGCTGTACCTTTTTTTGTACTCATTTATGTTCTTGAGGTAATGCTTTAGTTCCACTGTTTTGCTTCATTTTAACGATCAGAATGGTTCTAGCTATCAGGTATAGGCACTCTTTCACCCATACAGTTATGCAGACTCATATGCAGTCACAAAAATGTTATGCATGTATCTGTAGGCATAATGAAAATGAGCACTTGATTTGCTTGATTCATGTTACCTTAACCACAGCAAGCAACATCATTAATAATGGGTAATCACTGACTCCATCAACAAGATCATGACTACTGCATTTCAATGGCTGAAATAACTTTGTGAAAAGATAGAACTTAAGGTGCTGGCAGTCATAGCAAGTAAGAGAAAGAACATGTATGTAGTTGTGGTCATTTAGGCAAGTAGCTGAAATACCAAGATTCAATGCAATTAAGACCTGTAAAGCATATGCTAGATGTAAGTTGCTCAAGAACTCAGCCTTCATGACCCTTATGTGTTGAAAAGACCATCTGCCAATAACGCATGCACCAAATGGCACTGACTCAAACAGAATAAGCTACTTCTGCCACTGGAGCAAGGCATGTGATGTTGTTGATACGTCTTTCAAAGTATGAACAACATCTGTGTTGTGTCACGGCATGGTGAGTGTGGATGAGGACCTCTGAGATGAGGTGGAAGACAGGTATGGCAGGGGTGACCTCTCTACCGGTCTGTGATACAGTGTGGAGTGCTGCTTAGTGGTTTGTGGCCAGGACAGCCCCAAATCATGAGAGCCACTTCTTGAAAGGGTGATGCCAAAGCTAGTACATTATTGTTCAATGTTTGTCAGTGGCACAAAGAGCTTAAGAAACTTTCTCAGTAAGCTCTTGGCTACAAAGTAGTTAAGGATATTTGATTTAAACATCTGTTTTATTTTTCTTGGAAATTTGAAAGGCAGCCTGTAAATATAGCACTCCCTCCCCCACATCCCAATGTCCCCTGCCTTTCTGGGATGTCATTAAGTTTGCTAGGGTGCTTAAATGATTTAGTTAAGGTCTTTTCTGGTCTAATGCAATCAACAATACCTTCTGTCAGTGCAACATATCTGATACTAATGATGCTTCTGCATGATAGATGTTGTGGGGACAGCTATAAAGGTAAAGAGTAACTTAATTGGAGATGTTTGATTTCCTTTTGTTTTAGCTATCATGAGCTGAACAGATAATGTCGGCTAGAAAGAGGCAAAGGAAAAGGTGCCTTGAAAATTTCTCACCCCCTTTTGTTCTTATATGGAAATTTAACACTACAATGACCTATTTGTCAAGTTCTGTATGTCCATCTAATACATCTCAAACTGTTAGTTGATTTCAATAGGAATAAGGAGATCCAGTTAGTTTAAATAAAGTTGCTGTGTTCATGTGCATATATATTTCTCTGCAGAGTATCAATATGTAAATGATACAGTATTTGTGGTTTTTATGCTTCTGTATCACTGCTTGGTCTTCACACACACACACATATCTATTTATTTGAATTTCATGCTGTATCTGTGTGCTTAATCAAGGGGCACCCAGTGTGTACGTCATTCCCTTCCCCCTCAGCATGATGAATCTTCAAAAATGTAAATATCAGTCTTTTCTCTTTGATGCTTCATGTTAGCCAGCGAAGCCCATGTCTACATCTGAAGTTTTCAATCTTTTTAAGTATTCAGAATGTATAATCCTGCTCTTAGTATATTCTGTATTGATTTTGTAATGTTAGATACTGTTCAGGAATAGATATGAAACAGACTTCCTTTTGGCTCTTTCTTGAAGTGACTCAAGTTATTTGTCAACAAGGCAATTAGAGTTGGTTTTAAAAATTATACCAAGTACAACTGAAATGACTGTCTGCTATATATAGGCATAAGTGAATCTCCTTTAGAAAAGAACTTTTTCTAACAATTTTTAAAATTTAGAGTAGTTAGGAAGCATGAGTCTTAAAGTGAAAGAAATAGCAGAATACGTATTAAAAGTATCTAAAAATAAATATTTTTGTTTCAAGGCTTTATAAGTCAATGACCCAGCATGTTGTTGACAACCAAGATTAAATACTTACAAGAAATCCCAGTTTTCCACTGACTTACAGGCACTGTTTCCTTTCAGGCAGTTCATGAAACAAAATCTGAATTTCAGTCTGCTACCATCTGACTATTTTGGAGCAGTATGTCTTTAAATCTATTAGCAAGGCTTGCACAAAGTTCAGAGTGGGAGGACTAAGGAATAAAGGCATGTTTTCTTTGAGAGAAGTTGAGCTTTGAAAACTACTGAAAGTTTTGGAATGTTGAAAGACAAACCAGCTGAGATACATTAGTGGGCAAAGAGCAAGAGAAGAGGTCAAAACTGTAAATGCAAATGTCTTTTCACATCCTAATAATTTCTGAAGATTCACATGGTTCAAAAATAAGCTCATTCCAGGAGAACAATACACATATTTGCAAACAGTTCTAATATTAGTCTGTCATTATAATGGTATCTGAAAGCCAGTGATATTTATGTTAGTGTGAAAGTAACTTTAAATTTCTCTCTGCACCCCAGTTTCCTTGTGTGTGGGAGTAGTTTCTTTTTAGGAAAAAGGCAGTGTTGGCTGACTTTTTCCTTTCTCACCCTCAAACTAGACTAATACTGAAATTTAACTTATAGCAAATATTACTGGGATTTTTTTTGTTTAAATGATTTAATCAAGGTTTTAAAGAAATTTACAATGCAGAGTGACTGTCATGTAGTATTGTTTACATACAGAGGCGAACTAGAAATTGTATGAACATTGAGCAGTAATATTAAAAAATATGCTGCTCTCTAATGATTTGATGGATTTGTGGGGGTCAAGATGCAATAATGGATGATGACATTATATAACAGCCATCCTTACAATTGGGCATCTGTGCTTGTAAAAGAGGAAAAGAACACAAAGACAAAACATTTGAAGTTTTATGAGTCAATTAACTATCAAATGTTGACAAATTGTGCATGTTAATCCACCACTATTAAAAGGTTTTTAATGAGTTCAATATCAATTTGAATCTAGTTTTCTTTTAACTTTCCTGGATAAAATCAGTCAGTTTTGATCACCAAAGTTTCTTCTTAGTTCAATAAGTACTGTAAGTACTGTTTTTCAACATGGCTTTCCACCTTCACTCTAGTGACTAAAGCTGCTAGCAATGACCATATCACTTCAATTATAGGATGCAAATATTCGTAGTTATTTCTGGTGCAATAAGTGTAAAAATATATATACATATATATAAAAAGTATCTCCTTAATAATTTAAGATGGCCACAGGATGGGTGTTGTTGCTGAATCTATATTTTACCTTCACTTATTTTTCTCAGTATTGAGGAGAGTTAAGCACAGGTTTTAAAATTCATACATGCAGAATTAGAAAATAAAATCCATTTAGAAACTTCTCCTTATATATCAATGAAATAACCCATACTGGTGCATACCTCCTACATAAACCTAAACAGAAGTGTTGTATTTCTACACCAGAAAAATACAATTTACTTTTATATCTTAGTATTTTATTTATATTGTACTTTCTACAGCTTTTTACATGTGACTGTAATTGCTCAGCCATATAATATGCCTGCATAGTATGACCAGATGTCTTCTAGAATACTTAAATAGGGAAAAACAAATGATATTTTTTCTATTGCACTACCTGCTGAGTAAAAGACCGTGGCATTTCCCGTTGTAAGATGTTTGTAAAATGACTACTGCTTCCTGCTATTTTCTGTGTGAGAGTGAATCTGCTGCTTGTTCAGAGGGGTATGTGAGCACACACATGTTCAGATGATGGATGTTGGGATAGCTGCTGCCTTTCTGACTGATAACCAAGCTTACGCAGAGTGTCTGTGAATCTGGGTACCGTTTAACATGACAAAAGTGGCTCTATTTGGCATTAGCTGATTAAAATTCATGAATAGGTGTTCCTTCAAGCTGAATCTCAACAAAGACAAATCATACTCAAGAAACTCTTGACCCTGCAACCATACTTCATGTTATGTTGTGGAAATTCAGGTATTGTCTGCAAATGTCAGATTATACCATTTTTATCTGTCCTGCCAAAATGGATATTTCTCCCATTTGGAACCAGTGTGGTGGTTTGTGTGTTATGATGGAAAACATAGGAAAGTATAAAAAAAACTCCTCTGACCTAATTGTTGAGTTCCTCAGTTTCTTGTATTCCTGAATTTATTCATGAGCACAGTCGCAAAAATCCTTCAAGACCCAACAGAAAATGTAGCACTACACTGTAAAGTTCAAGAATACTTAATTGGACAGGGAAAAGGAGGGAAATAACACCATAAATAATGCATGGTAGAGTTCTAAAAAAGACTGAAATGTTGTCAGTAGAGGACTTTCTGTTTGGCAAGTGTATATGTGACCAAATACAACACCAGGCTTTGGGGGTGATACCCTCATTCTTACAGTATTTATTTTGTTTTTTCCCCCTTTACTACTTCTTTAAAATTCAGTGCTGTGTTTGTACAGATGCATTTCAGATACTCTGAAACCAATTGAATCAAAAACATTCAGGTAAGAGATTGAGTTTTTGAGGTTGGCGTGTTTTTGTTCCAGTGAAGAGTCCCTTTCATTTGCCAACATGATGCCGGCACATATAGACATTTATCTAATCTGACTTTTACATACTAAAGGACCCAGACAATCTAATGCACAAATGTAGTGTTGCATTTCCCCCTTCACAGGAAACTAGGGATTAAGGGCAAATGTCAACATTTGCCTTGACTAGTTCTGAGTTCATCAGCTGTAAGTAAATAATGTACATTTGTAATCTAACATCTGTTTATTTTTTAACCAAAAAATTGTATGATTGTTCAATTTGTTTGTATCTCATCCTACATTCAGATAGTTAAGCACCCTGCCTACTTGTATTGTGCTAGATGTTATTCTAGTTTACTGGAATATTTAAGTAATTTTAATGGGAAATCACGTTTTTACTCTATCAGGGTCATATCATGACAAATCAACCCTGGACATTTGTAAAGTTTTACTAGTTCTCAATGTTTTTCAAGGACTGGTGCAATGGATGCAGACAATAACGCCTTTTAAAAGTGTAAATTGCATTCAAGTAGCAATGGGGCAAAATAGTTAAACTGTTAAGTGAAAAAGCAGAAGAACAGTAGGGGAAATAGACAGAAAAGCAAAGAAACAAAATAACATTCTACAGCAGGTCTCAAGAATATTAATAAACAATTTAAAATATCTTTCGTAGGAATTTTGTGCCTATTTGTTTACTAATGCAAAGTCAAATGCTGCAGGTAATAGTCCCTACAGGAAACCAAGTACCCTACAAATAGTAGCTGTGTTTCTGCATTTGCCGCACCAACGTGAATTTTGGATAGATTTTACTCTTTAGTATTCCAGAGGTCTGAAATACATGAAATGATTGAAATTCTTATTCTTCTAAGCACTGGTTTTGTAGGACCACTGGGAATTCTAAATTCTTTCCAGCATGCCTCTTCCTGAGCACCAGTGTGTGATGTGGTTTCCCAGCAATGCAACCCAAACTTCAAGCCAGATTCCCTAATGGTAAAGCCTGTGCTTATGCACAGAATTGGCGCTGAGAACTCATTAATGAAAGATCTCTGCAATTGTGCTTGTATGTGTTTTGTTTTTATTTTTTAATGTGGGTAAATTCTATGAGTTTTTAGATATGGAAAGATTGATAAATATTTCATAGTGTCCTCTGAGCCATCCTAGGAATGGCTGGAAGCTTTTGTTGCTCTTAGCAGTATGCTGATAACTGACAGGTTGTGCAAGCCATCTGCTGATCATTTTAAATTAAAGACAATGTTACACCGAAATTTAGCAGTCATTACATTTATATCGATCTACAGGTTTGCTGTTCCTTCTTTGTTTGCCTTTTTTGCCCTACCCCTTAGCATCATGCTTATTCAGAGCAGATGTCATCCTGTAGAAGAAAACAGGATGGCTTCATTTTACTGAGGGAAACCCCCTGACACTTGGTTAACTTGGTCTTTCTGCCTCAGTGTTTCTAATGTCTATAAATTTGCATTGCAGACTTCATGGATTTTCATTTTAGATGTGCTAAGCCTTTTAATACAGCCATAACACCTCAGTCAGCATTAGCAAAATGTGCTCAGGCTCTTGTGGGTTGTATGGAGTTTTTAAGCTACAAGCGTGTCTACGTGAAAAATTTACTAGCAGAACTGTCCTGGCGTAATCATCCTCCTCACATAACATCCCTGTGGATGTCCTGTTGGGCATAACAGTGTACTTGTTTTGCTTTAGTCCACGGCACTTTACATTTAGTATCCCCTTAGTAGCAGTATCCAGAAAGGTTTAGAAGTTGTCTCAAAAAGGGGGTACTCCTTTCTCTGCCTTTTTTTTTTTCTGAAATCAAAATTGCTTTGATTTTTTTTTTATAATTATTTCTAGCCATCTTTCATTTCTCCAGTTAGGACTCCAATTAGATCTTCTTTGACTGATTAAGAATAGCAGCTTGAAATGTATCTCCTTGGAAACTTAGTTCATTTTGGCACTACCATCACCTACTGCCTCAAGTAGCACATTAATATTTGGGTCCTTTTCAGGTTCCCTCTGTATGAACCTAAAGCCAGCTATATTTAATGTAATCCTGTTTTTACATAGAGAGTTGATGAAGTCCTTAGTTTCTGAATCCAGTAGAAATAATTTAAAACTTCAGACTCTCCCCAATCTAGTCCCAAGGAGCCCTTTCTCCCTGCTATATTGTCTGGTTCTCACAGGATTTTAATGTTTTCAGTGGAATTGTATATATGCACCTCTCCAAACCAACCAAGACCTAAGAGTTATCCATTTTTTTGAAAAAACTTCTCTGTGATGTTGATTTTTAACCTTGCTCATGGTTTCTCATGAGAATTGATAATATTCGGCTGGCTTTAGTCTTTTCTGCAGAAAAATGTATTTTCCCAGAAAGGTTCAGAAATATCTTTCAGGTTAAGAGCTCTGTGGTCCCCCTTACCAACAAGACAGTTAAATCCGTGCAAGTGCATTACCCTTGGCAATGCCTGCTTTAATTAGACTGATATTGCATCAACTTCAAATTTATTGTTCTTTCAGTTTTTGTGTTGTTCAGGAGCGATACTTATCAGTTTAGTTTGGTCAGTGAGGCATTTCTGTAACATGATTACTAGATTTCCAATATTTCTTTTTGTTCTTAATAAAAAAAGATACTACCCAGGCTAACTCTACAGCCATTATAAATTGATGTAAGTGTAGATTTTCTTAAAATTAAAATTTCTAGTAATAATAAATTTCTGAGAAAGAAATAGGACAAAAAAGATTACAAATTCTTTACTGTTTTCTTAATTTTATTTTTAATGTAACACAGCCTTTCACAGAACCCGTGTAAGCTCTGCTGTTCATAAAATAGGTCGTACATGTAACAGCTGTGGATGTACAAAAGCAGCAAAAGATTTTTTTTAATTCTCTAATATTTTGCAGTCATTTTTGGTTCATAGGAAACTATTTACAGAAGGAGTTGCTACTTGTAAATTTACTAGTGTTCTCAACAGTTTTTTCACTCTGCAGACTGTATCTTAATTTTTAAAATCAAGTGCTCCTGCAATATCTGTGTTCCTCAGTTTTATTTTCTTCCACTCTGCCAGGAAGATACAGTACCCATCCTATAATTGTGGCCTTGTCTAAATCTATATCTCTGGCAAATTCTCAGTGACTGTGCCAGTGCAGTTCCCTGTCAATACAAAAGCAAGACGTGTAACTTCCTCAAAAGCTTCAGAGCCACAGCTGGCTGATGCTTTCCAACTGCTGTGAGCCTCCGGTGGCATTCAGTCAAACACAGACAAAGCTGGCTGCAATTGTCTAGTTTGGTAGCTTTGCGTTGCTGGAGTTGCAGCCATCACTATGTAATCACAAACTTGGTCCGACCTTACATATGCTTATATATATAAAAGTAATTTTAGTGAGCATGTGTTGGGCGAAGAGAAAACCTGCCATCTTCTCTGAGTTATTTTGCAGACTTCCTGTGGGACTTGCTCAGTGAAACTTGTAATTACTTCATTAATTAATCCTTGTGAGACTTAAAATATGCTACTGATGTGGGTTTTTTGGGGCTTCTTTTTTGTAAGATCAATCTTGTGGAGAAAATAATGATAAAATGTACTTGGCATTTCAGTTTCCCATGTTGACCTGCCTCTTTAAGGATAAAATAAAGAGTGGAGAATTAGGAGTTTATAGCTCTGTATTGGAAATGGATAATGTGAAAGCAGAAGGAAAAAAATTCTGATTAGACATGCTAGAAGATTTTTTTTTTAGCAGCTGGTATTTAACAATGGAGAGTGATTATAGTTTCTGGCTAGATTTTTAAACATTACTAATGATTTTGGGCATTAGTGTTGTGAAGTTGCAACTTGCATGCATTTTAAAAGTTTGATTTTTCAGCAAAGAAAGAGTACAAAAGCAGCCAAAATGAAGATTCTTCAAATCACAAATTGTCTTAAAAAAGAGGGTACACTTATATAAACAGGATATTTGAACAAAACAGGAACAGGAGGATATTAAAAATTACAAAGCTTGAGATTGGAGCTTTCCTACTTTTCAGCTGTGAGCTTACAAAGTCCATGTTAGGAAGAAACTGTGACACGATGGCTTGAAAATTTCCACAGCTTCTCACATTCTTTTTCATTTCTTTGAGCTTGAAAGGTGCACAAAACACAATAACATTTAAAAGTACCAGTAAACTTTAAGAACAAAGAATTCTGTGTCAAAAGATATTCCTTTAATCCATATTTAATGTAATTATGACTAACATGACATTTAGGATTTGATTGGATTGTTGTGTGCCTTAGAGACTGGAAAGCAAGCAAGTACTTCCCATCATTCTTAGCTACTGCATGAAACAAAACAAAGAAAAAAATGTTCCAGTAGTTTCTGGCAGGAGGATTTGGAATATGAATAGACATGCTCTTCTGTCACAGAAAAAAAATAAGGGACCACTCCTGAAATAAATGCTTGTGCACTGGCTCTGGATTTCTGACTGCAGGATTATATTGCTAGATTATGATGCTAAACAGTTTTATTAAGTTTTGAGGTATTTGAAAATGTGTGGCAGGAAAATAGTTCAAAATGATTGGGTAAAATTCAGTTTCTAAGCTAACATTCATGGCAACCTGGTGATAATGATGTTTGACTTTGTATCTTAGTCTAATAATTTTGTGAGTGTTTTCCTTAATATTTATATATTTTTAACTAATAAATTAGCTAAAATCACTTGTGTTCTTGTGCACCAGATAATGATGTATAACTTCATAGTGCCCTAGATTTCAGAAATTATATCTACATTCAGTAACCTGTCTTCATAGTTATCTTTTGTGGGCTTTTTGAGGAATAAGGATAAATATGCAAATTTTGCTTTTACTTTATAGTTGCCTTATACTTTGTTGACAATACATGAATACGTAATGCCATTGTACCTTACTACTTAATTGGAGATGATTGATAAGCAGCAGTGGCGCTAAGCTGTAAAATATCTCTCTTTTAGCCCTGGTCTCTTTAAGGTCACTCTTTGCTTCTAGTTATTTTGCATGCTAAATAACATTTGCCTCCTTTCTAAGCTGTGTTCTTGTAATTTTCCTCTTCTTGAAATGACTACCAGTAACTATGATTCTGTTCTCTGAAACAGAGCAGAATCTCTCTTTGGTTAGAAACGGTAAGAAACAGAACCAAAGCCTTCTGTGCTTGGCAGCCGATGACATTTAGGGTGACTTCGGGAGCTGGTGATAGTACTTGTCCCTTTGCTCAGCCCCCCACTGCATCAACGCTGCAAGAACTGCTCAGGGGCAAAGCTTGCACTTCTCAGCTCTTTGTTACGTTTCCTGCTTTCTGTTTAATGTTTTGCATCCATCTCCCTGGAGGAGAAACTACTTTCAGTTTCTACCTGCCCTGGAATATTTTCATTTTAAACAGCTTTATTTTAAAGGTGTTTTCCAAGTCTGTAAAGCATTCGCTATAGGGATAGGTGCTGAGATTGCTTGTCTTTGCACAGAAGAGATCGAGCTCTTCAGGTGCCCAACTCCTACCATTCTCCAGGCTCTTCATTTGGAAAGTGAACCCAAAGTCCATAGAAATACCTGGAAATTAAGGTGTTTCTGAAAAAATGCTTTTCATATCTGAGCCACCTTTGCTGCCTCTGACAGGAAACCTCTACATCTGAGAAGAAAGGGAAGGAGGGAATCCTGTAGGATTGCAAATCCATGAGAAATATCAGCATGAGCAATTTGTGTCCATGACCAATGGAACCTAGTTAAGGAGCAAAGGGAAGGAGGACTCCGGCTAAAAGAGGAACAGAAACAAAACACTAGATGTTGGGAGGCACTTAAGGCAAGGAGGGGCTCAGCCCTTAAAAAGTGCATTGGGGAACGGTGAGAAGGTGTGTGCCAAATGGTAGACAAATGTGAACAGGAGAAAGCAATATCAGAGGAGTAGAAATTGTGTAAAAATGCAATTAAGGCAGTTACATGGCCTAATCATATTTTGCAGCTGAAAATATGTACTTTTGTAACATCACTTGTCTATGGTGAACAGTTCTTTTTTTGCTATGATGACGTTCTATGGTTGCCAAAGGCAGGACAAACAATGCCTACATCACTTCTGCTCACACAAGATTCTTGGGTACTCCAAAACATTAATATTAAGGTTTTATGTGATTGTAAAAGGCTTATTTTATGGCTTTCTGATATAAGCAGTAAATTATTAAATCCTGGCTATGGACTTGTGGCATTAAGCTGTCAACAGCCAGCCTGACTCAACAGTACCTACAACTTGCACCATATTTCTCTGACCTTCCCTACATTTAAGATTTCTATGCTTGCTTGATACCCAGGGAAAACACTGCAGGAGTTTTTTGGCCCTTTTGCAGAAGAATTAGGTTATAGATATACTTAGTAAGTCTCTAATTTCTGTTGCTTATGTAAGACCTAGAAAAGATTCCCCTCTCTGTCCTGGAAACTCAAGGCATTCATGATCCAAATTTTATTTGTAAAGCTAAGTATACAGGGATGTATGTCAGATCGAGTTGAACAGAACCTGGTGTTGGTTAGCTTTTTTTCTAACAAATATCCAAGCAGCCTGAACCAATTTTAATCTGTCCTTCCACCTACTCCCCTACCCCATGCTGTGAAATTAACAGACTGAGCACTGGGAAAAACTCTTTTAGCTGAAACATGGAGAAGGTGGTGTGGGCCTCTGCAGCTTTCAAATAGCAACTGAAGAGCTCCAGGTGTGGTGTATTTAGTTGTTGTGGTCACCAGAGAAAGCAGATGTGGTTCCTGTCCTTTCCTGTCTGCTGCTTCTGCTTTGCAGGGATGGAAGGGAGCATCCAAGTGAGACAATGGTTGCTTTTTCTCAGTAGCAATGCTGACAGAAATGAATGTCAAAGGACAGGCTTGGAGTTGAACCTGGCAAGCTCTGGCAGTGTTTTGCCCTGGCAGGGAGTCAGGAATCTCTCATGGAAAGACACAAGTTCTGTTCTCTAAATATTATTCAAAAATCCCCAACAAAGTGTTGGTGGATCACATGGGTCTGGTTTTCTTCAAGGCATTATTCCAGCCATGCAATTCAAAACACATTTTGAAATAGAAAGAAAGAGGAGAAATACATTAAAGATATTTAGAATTGGTCTGACCATTTTGCCATGTTTGAGATTTCTTTTAGTAAATTTCTGTATACAAATCCAATAAGAAAATCTACCTTTTTTCAGTTCTGAAGTTCAAGTAAGACTTCAGTAGTTCTTGTATCTTTTTCAGTCTGCCACTGGGAATTCAAAACAGAATTTGAAAAAAACCCCATCAAGCTCTTAGAGGGAACTGAAAAGTAGGAGTACAGTGTAGCAAGTTCAGACATTAAAATGTGAGAGAATATAATATGCTGTGTGCAATGCAGCTGTGGTTAAATGCTGATTTGCACATTAAGACTAGATTAGCATCACTCAGATGTGACCTGCATATTGAGTAACTATCACAAGTATGGTACTATTGATGAAAAATGAAACTGCATGGTAGACTTCAGATCTAATATACCACCCTTTTGCATTTTTACATTCTACAGAAGTGTAAAGGAAGAGCTATTACTTCTAAGTTTTTATAAAATGCATGTAATTTGGTTTCTTATAAGAGTTCAGTTTGATACACAGTATGTTTATAAAATGGAATATAGTATTACCATAAAAGTGACTGTCTTTTAGCCACTTAAAGACACGAAATATTCATAGAAATGACTGTACAAATGTTGATTATTTCTACTCAGAAAGCAGTCAAATCGATTTAAGGTGTTGTGGCTAACTTATCAAAGATTTTGTGTCTATAATGTCTGCATGACTTGACTTTGAACACTTTAAACTTCAAAAAGACCTTAGTATTGATAATTTGTCTGATTCACTTTCAAATAAAATGTCACTTGCATTTGACATGAAGGACATGTGCACGATGGCCCTGTAAGAATTTTTTCATTAGTTCAGTGACAGGCTTTAGGATAATTATTTTCTGCAGCATTTCTCCAACATCTGACAATGTTCCTCTTTAGAGAAATTAAAAGGATGAGTGTCCTCACTGAAACCACACAGGAAGCAGAGGCACATCGAGTGCATGTTTATACCCCATGATTAAAGTGCAGTGTGCAGGTTGCATGTGTTTCTTTCCAGGAAAGGTTCCCTCCAGTGCTGTGCCCCAGTGGGCCAACATGCCACCTGCCCCAAGGGGTGCTGCCTCTGGATTTTGGCATATCTCACTGGTACTAAATGCCTGTGCTGCATGTGCTTAAGGGGTTAGTTCTGTAGCAGGGGTTTTGGACAGGCGGGAGGAGTTTTATAGGGAGAAGAAGGGGTTATCTGAGAATTGTGAAGGGCTGCTGGTAGGCATCAGGATGGTTCCCTGTGGGCTGCTCTCCCAGCCTTCACAGGCACTCTGATGTGCCTTCTCCAGCAACACCCATTATGGAAGACAATTTTCAGCCCATGGAAAGGTAAAACAGTAACTTGTGCCTCTCTGAATGTGTGGTGGGGAAAAGTTCACTATGTTCTCATGGCAGATAGCACAGAGTTGCTTTCTCTATCAGGCTAGAATAATCTGTCCAATGATTCCAAACAGATCTTACAGCAAAATCAGATCTGTATCTAAAGTCTTCTAACAATGGGTAGATGTGTAGAAACACTGTACATGGATCAAGATGTCTACATGTGTGCAGTGTCTATATGCACATGTAGATAGTGGCAATCTCGTATTTGCTTTTTAAAAGTTATTATGTGAAGATAAATCTACAACCCTTATTTCGTAGATGGCATCAGTCTTGCTCAAGGATTTTGTTTTATCAGTTTTTGGTTTTATTTTGTGTGTTTTTTTTTTTTTCATTCACTGCTGTCTAGTGATAGCAAGCTTTTCTGTAGTGACTCTGAGCTCAATGTCTGAAGGTGATACTGAGCTTCTGTTTAGACTTTGCAGACAGCAGTAGAAGGAAATCATATACCTCTGGTAACTGAATGGTAAACTGAAACGCAAAACCTCAGATTCTTGCAAAAGGCAATAAATAGACAAAATAACAACATGAGGGTTTTTTGAATTTTGGAGTTCTGAACACCTCTACACAAGCCAGTAAACTCAGTTAGGGAATCACACTGTAAGTCATGTAGACAGAAATTCAGATTTTCTGAGTGGAAATGTGTACCTTAGCCATCTGGTTATTCCATCATATATTAAGGTGAATCTACTAAGGGTGTGCTTTCTAAATCACACCTTGTAACAGAGAAGGAACATTCATTCCTGGTGTAATATAGATTTCTTGTGTATTTTGCTACAAGCTTGGAATAAAAACTCTGCTGCTGATTTAATTACTTACAAGTTAATATACATATTATATATATATTAACTTGTACATAGAAGAATAGCATCTTAGTTACTTGAATCATGCTGTTAATAATAGCAAAGTATAGGTTCTTGAATAATTCTTTTTAGTACTGTCATAAATAATTCTGTTTCAAGCATACAGATTTATCATGTTGACAATGCTACTGAACAATTCAATTAAATATCACATGAAATTAGCAGTAAGGTTTCTGACAGTGTGTGAGACCTGTCTCATTTTCTCTATAATGACACAAAAAAATGGATGTTGCTCATTGTAAATGTCATGTTTTCTGCAGCGCAAAATAATCTTTAAAGACATGTTGAAGAGACTACATAGTCTGGAGAACATACTAGCAATTGCTTTCATTTTTAATCATACTGCTTTTGCTGTTGCAGACTGTCACCAAAGATCATCCATTGTTCTCCTTGCTTTTTTCACTTGTGTTTTGAATAGGTTACCACTAACATCTGAAGTTACTTCTCAGATCCTTGTCCACTGCTGCTGTGCAGCTTTTTTTGCAGCAGGCACAACAAACCAATACAACCACCCTTAGGTTTAACTTCACTGCCTCTCATTCAGCAATGGAGACTACAGCACCTTTAGTGATTCAATTTATAATGGATGAATGGGATAGAAATCAATCTGTATTTGACAGCTTTGTTAGCTCTACTATATTAGTATGCATTGTCAGTCAAACCTGGATTTACTCTGTAGTTGTGCCTGCACCTGTGGTTTAATGAATCACTTTGTAGGGCTGATGCCCTCGTTAGCATAAACAGCAGGTAAAACTGATGCACCTAGCAAAGAGTTTTGTTGGGCAATGAATTGCCAAGTAAACATAATATCTCTGCAGTGCACATATGCACCATAACAATAATTTTGCCTTTAAAACTTTTGCTTCAATAGCTACACAAATGGAATTAGTGGTAGTGAAATTGCTGCAGTTCAAGGAGTTATTCTATTCCTGTCTTCTAATTGGCTGCAATCAATTAAGCATGCAAAAAATTATACAAAGGTCAAGAAAGGAAGTAATTAGATTTTTTCAGACTTTATTTCCTGATATCTCCAAACTTTTATTGTAAAATTTATCTAGAATTCTGTACTGATAAATAATCTTAATCATGCCAGTTTTATCAAAAAGCTTTTACATAGACAATGACTTTAAAACATGTATGTGGTTAAAAAACCTGTCAGCCCCTCTAAGTCATATTTCATGAGAGATTTCCGGCCACACCTATGTGCTAGTGGCTGATACTACTTATCTGCCCTGTGTCTGGAGTGGGGGAAGAGCTGACTGGGGTTTCTGTTGTCTAGGGGGATTCCTTGAGTCAGAGGTGTAAATCAGACCACTAAAATGCAAAACCAGAGCAACTGATGAAGTGTGTATAAAAAAGTTAAAATTCAGATTATTTCCTGGCACTGTAAGGAATACAATCCTCATGTTGAAATACGGTTTAATGATAACTCTTATGCAATATTTGCTTACCAAGAATTGAGATCCATTCATGCGCAGTTTTTCTACAACCACAGCAGCTTCAGGCATTCCAAACTGAGGTGAGAAAAAGATAGACTTATTACAATAGTATGAAGTTTGAGAAACTAATTGCAAACAAACTAATACTTCCATGCTTAAATACTTAGGGTTGTGGAAATAGTTATACTATTTCACAGGGATAATTAGAAAAAGACTATTGGACAGAGTAACTATAATGCTTTGGCAGTGATTTTCATATGAGAAGTGAGACATGGGAGTACCTCTTTCTTAGGAAAAAAAAGATTAGAGGAGATAAGGGTCAAAAAAATCTTGAATGGAGTAGACAAGATGAAATTATGAAGCAGCAAATGTAATATAGAAGAAGCAAGGAGCCCAGCAGAAATAAACTGTGGAACTTCAATTGCTATGAGATAAGAGGAGGTCAGGATTAGAAACAGGTTAAAAGATACTTTGAGGCAAAACTTCATCAGTAGCCATATCATCATCCCACAGGGCTGTTTACCGACCTAGGTATGCACTGGTGGCTGCTTGACTTCAGCACCAGATATTTGGACTGTGTCGTGCATTTACCATGATGATAGGCACTGCTGGAAAGAATTCAGGTTCAGAAACAGGATTTCTTTTCTGTAATGTGGTTGTGGTGGTGTTTTTTAAGAAAGTTGGTGCTGACTGTGAATTGAAATGAAACAGGAATGTCCAGAAATATTACTTCTCTAAATAGCACCACTACTAAATAATAATTTGAAAAGAAATGTGGACATGTCAGATTTCCTTTATTAAAAATCATGGAGCAGGGCTGAAGATTTCTTAAAAATCTCACTGTGTGTTAGGTGGTTTAGTCTGGCTTTTCAAAGAAATGACACTGTTATGCATGGAGAGTGGCAAAAAAACTTCATTTATGAACGTCGCACTGTTGAAATGAGTTTTAGTATTCATAATGGTTAGCTGAAGTGTCTGTAGTGGTAATGACCAACTCCAACACTAACAGAGAAATATTAGTGGAAATAAATTCTTCTCATAGATGTAATTATGTGGCTTTTTCAAGATAATTATTTATTACTAGACTACTTAAAACTGATCATGCTTAAACATTCAATGTGTATTTTATCTACTTTTTGATATGGAAATTTCACATTTCAACAAACATTCAGACTGTTTTTTGGCTTAATAGCTGGTATGCCTGAATTTATAATTTTTTATACTATGATTGGAAGAGTGCTGCTTATTTGCAATACAGAATAGACCACAATTCAATAGAGAGGGTTGATGTGTGTGTTGGACCAATGGGTGACTGTGGATTGTGTTAATTGGGCATCAGTTGCACTGATATTGACACAAAGAATTAAGGCTATGCACACTTTCTGGGCGTGGCTTTTGCCCATCTGTAGTTATTGGCTCTATGCAGTTATTGGCTCTGATGAGCCGCTTTTGAGCTTTGCCTTATGCTATTAATCAAGCATCTAACTTTTGTGTAAGGGAAAATTTGTTCTCTTTATTTGGTTAGCTCATCAGGCAAGTGGATGTCTTGCTACTGGTGTTTAGTGATGACCATGGAATCTTTAATTTTGTTATGAATACATTAACTTTTCTTACAAATACGTTACGATCAGTACTGAGGAGAGGACCAGACTATATGGTAAATGGAGGTTGAACTCTGACAATGCAACATGGAATATCTCAGGGTTGTTGCAATTATACCATAGACACAAGATAACAGGGAAGTGCATCCACATGGCTAATGGGTTTCCATTACTATCTTTACTTATTTATGAGGAAAAAAGCAAAATCAATATGGTTAATTATTTTTTAGTAGTGATGTTATTGATTTTATACCAAATGCCTTTCATGAAGCTGGAAACACTTTGCAAAATGGCTAGTTAATAACGTCTGTATTTGTGACACACAAATACCTATATAATTAAGACTTGTTAAGAAAATGCTAAAATTGCACTGTACATACACATTTTACATATATTTTATGGCAACATCAGTATACCTCTTCTAGAGAACCCAGCCTCAGTCTCGGCACATAAAAGCTGATATTACTTTCCTGAGCTGCTGTTTGATATATTATATTCTGTTCAGTGCTCAGTGCTTGTCTGCTAAATTGTACACTTGTAGTACACAGTACTCCAAGCCTTCTCTGAACCCAGAATGACTTTTCATTTGAGCTGTTTTACAGCATTCTTTATTTTCCAAGTGCTTCAGAAACACTAATAACTGCTGAGACCACTCTGTGAGATGAAAATTTCATGAGTAAGAAAAGTTGAGGTGCATAAGGAAAAACCCATCTCATACAGTATCTAGTGTTTTTCAATGCCTAACTGCTACTGTTTAGATCTGTGAGATATACATGTATATTTGTATATTCAATATTTTACCATTTTTACCTTCTGAGTGACCCTCTGTGGTTGCAGCTCTCACCTCTCACTGCCACAGGTCAAGTTCTTGGGCAATATTTTTTTTTCTGGGTGACTTGCCTGTCTTTGGGTAAAAATATTGAGCTGGGACAGAAACTGATATTTCAAGACAGAATTAAATCAACATTGCTATTGCTCTCTCTTTTTCACCAAGCCCTGGCCTTGTGCACCTTACAATTTCTGTAATGGCCAGAGTAGTGCATTAACCTGCAGGATTTTCTGCACTGACAGAGGCAGGTTTTTGTGAATGGAAGAGGTAAGATGTGAAGGAGCAATTACAGGCTATTGTGATGTGTATGTAAACGGTGAGAAATTCAGGTTACAAAGGTAATCCCAGTTCTGGCACATTTGAGTGCTTGTTTCTGTAACCTTGACAGCATTATTTTAGGGTTCACGCACATGTGTGGCCAGTGTCAGGGCAGGCAGATCCAGCACAGCCCCCAGTGTGTTGTCTGACTATGGACATGGTGGCAGTACCTGGTGCTGAGGCTCCCTGAGTACTGGCTGTGGGAGCTGACAGCTCTGTACACAGGCAAATGGCTGCTGCTGCCAGTGTAGAATGGGGGTTAGACTGTAGTAACTGGGTTACTTGGCTGCTTTAATCAGTGATGAGAGTGTAGGCATAGGCATTAACAGCTTTTTATACAGTTGGTAGAGTCTTTCTTAAAAAGTATGAAGCCAGTAGTTATGGCATGCCTGAAATTTCCCTGAAGGCCTCTGGGTTGTTGAACAATTGTTATTAACTTTGTCTTGTATTGTGCCATAGAATTGCAGAACTTCAAAACCATTATAACTTCTATCAATTAGACTGATTTCTTTTAAGCTGAAAGGCTCTGAGCTAATTAAGCCTTTGAGTAGCTGTTCACAGTGATAAGTTCAGAGTTTAGCTGGTACGTTACCAATATGGTGTGAATTAATTCCTTGGAACAGGTTAGCTTTCCCAGTGTGGGGGTAGTGTTCCACCTGTGATACTGGGAAACTGTTTGTTGTTTTGTTGTGGTGTTTGTTTTCTTTTTTAATTGTACATCGATGAGCATGTATTTATATACAGGCAAAATGGAAAAGTAATAATACAAGATGAACATCTCAAGCTTTGCATGGCTACTTTTTGCATGGCTGCAAATGGAACTTTTGTAGAGAAACTTTATGGCATTATTATTTTCCTTTACAAAAATAGTATGCTTCTTCAGTTGAAAAGCATGAGACACTAATGACAAGAAATTCTCACTGTTGGTGTAAAGAAGGTATTGCAAAAGATTGGTGCTTCTACAGTTAGAATTAGGATAAACACAAGACAGAAAAAAGTCTATTTATAACATTTTATAGAGAAACTTGCATAAAACCAAACAAAATGTGAATGTAAAATGAGACTATCTTATGGTAGTAAATAGACTTTATAAATAGTTACAGGTAGAAGTCTAAAACTTGACTCATAGTATTCAGTAAGTTATAAGGAAAAACATGATGTCAAAAAAAGGCTGTATCATGGAGGATATATTTTATTTATCTGAGAGGAGATTATTAAAGTAGTGAAAAATGTCTGAAAATGAGCTTAGAATTCTTTATGCAATTTGGGTTACTTTACATATACTAGAAAGGACATTGTAGAACTAGGGAATGTGCAAGTCAATAAAGGAATGATTCAAAAAAACCAAAAAAGCCCATTTGACAACTGCTGTGGGTATATATGCATTGAGAAGAAAAGACGAACAGTAGATTCTTATTGACAAACTGTAAACTTTAAAGCAATATTCAAATACAAAACCTAAACCTATTTTCTGTGAAGTGGTTATTTCTTCCCATCAGGAAATAAATTGGGGCATGAAATATCTTTTCTTTTATAAGAAATACCTCTGAGCAAATATTTTCTAGTATGATTTGTCTTGTAGGAGTTCTTAACTAGCACCTTCTACCATGAATTAGATTTCTATAGAAAACAGGAGAGTACAAAAAAACTCAAGTAGTATTAGTAGGTTCTTGGAGAAGACAACTGGTGACCAATCTGTTTTCAGTAATAATAAATATTTGTGCTAGATATAGGGTAATATATCTGGTTTTCAAAGATCAATCCAGTAAGTTTCTTCTAGCTGAATATAGACTGAACTAAAATGTTAGATATATATAGAATACCTTTCTTAGGAGATCTGCAACTTGAATAGTTGTCCAGTTCTCAAATTCCTTCGGAAATGGTAGTTTTGAGGCCATGTTTCTCCTATCCAGGGAGAAAGACTTAATCTATAAGAGCAACACCAAACTGTTGCTTTACTGGTTTTTCTGAACTGCTGTAGCAATCCTAGGAGGAAGTCCTTTTTGCAACTTTTTTCCTGTTTGCTCACTTAAAGTGAACGCCTATAAAGAGTGATGTGGGAAGTAAAAATGTTCTTGTGTAAGTGACTCCAGTATAAGGAAACTGTAAGTTATTATATCAGCATATGCATGTGTGTCACTCTGGAAATCAGTTAAGTTCTGCTGAAATCACTTTATAAAACTTTTGAGTCATCAGCATCTTAGAGGTTTAAATATGGAAACTATTTTTCATATCTATTATAAAAAGAATTAGTGATAGCTGCCTCTTGCCGACCTTGAACTCCTTGACTCAGCTGCTTGGTTCTGCCTTCAGATTGCATTTGATGTGCTTGTGGGTTTTGACATATCGTGCTGTGGTGTTTAGACAGAAAAAGTAGAGCTCAGTTGCACAACATTCACTTCCATGTTGCTATATTATATAATCTCATTTTTTGTCGAGTTTGGATATCGTATTTTTGGACTTAGATAAATGACTGAGTTATTCTAAGACGATGTATGATCTAAAGTTTCAGGGTTTTCTAGGGTTTGTTTTTGTTTCCCCACCCCTTGTCATTATTCTTACTGCTAAAGAACAAATTGTCAGTCAATTCATTCTGGTGCTACATTCTCTTTTCAAAGGGTGGGGCTAACGTAAAATGCTTGTACTGAGGCAGGCCATAAGCTCACCCAGCCCATCATCTTCTTTTCTGACTGTGTGAGCTACCTAGGAAACTGTACAGAAATAGGGCAAGTATGTAGGACTTCCATGGTATTATCCCAGTCTCCAACCTTTTTGAACTCGGGGACTTAACTGGCCTGGGTGTGGTTTGTACTTAGGCTGTGTGTGTATGAGACACCAATGAGCCCCAAATGGAGCCATGACCATTGTTCAAGGAGGTTCAATGAACTGGATGGGCACAGCCAGGAATTTCTCCTGGGTTGCAGGAGGAGTAAGACAGATGTTTTTAGTGGAGGTTGAGGCTCAGATGGAGTTGAGGCAGTAGTGTCAGTGAGGCTCAGGATGGGAACTTCTGGTCCTTTCCCACCCCTGTCCAGATATCGCCAACCTGCTTCCCTGCCCCACTCAGTCATTCTCTTCCTTTTCACCTCTGAGACAAACACAGAATACACTTCCAGTTGGAGCAAAACAGCATGTGAATTTTTTAAGTTGGAGAAGTGGGAATGGTGCGTATTCTAATATAAAGAAAGGGGGAAATGTTTGAGAGCCATTGCTCTATAAAATGGCAATAAAATTGCGAAGATGCAGCTGCAGCTGTTGAAACAAACCTAGATTATTTTGCTCAGCGGTTCTGAATCACAACAACAGGACAAATATGAAAGCTTCCATAAAAGGCCAGAGACCAAGGAATGTTATATCCTGCTTTCCAATTACTCTTCCTGTTTTATTTCCCAGTGCAAAATGAATTTGGGGCACATGTTTAACAATTAAAATGGATTTCAGCTAAATTGAAATGTCTCATCTGCTATTCTTCAAATTTTCCTGCATGCTTTTTCACTGTTAGAGGGACTGACAGGTCAGTTGTTGACAGTGAGTACTCTTTTTGCTATCTTGTGACTGTGCAGAATGGTGAATCTGGCACAACTCAGCTCCTGGACTTTCAGAAATGAGACAGAAGCCCTTGCAACTTACATTTGGCCTCTTCAGAATAATCTCCAAGTGTCTGGCTGGCATGTTATTAAAAAATTATGTTGAATTTCATAGTGCTCAGTGTTTTATAGTGTTGGTCGTGAGTTTTTTTGAGGGGAACACTATCTTCCTGGATGACAGGAGGCAGCAACACTCTTCCACTGTGTGCAGGACCAGAAGTACATATATTCTGTAAGAAATTTTGCTTTCCTAGTTTGTGTGCAGGAGGGATTTAGTTGGTTTGTAGTGTCTTCATGTATGGTGGAGGTGGGAAGCAGCTGGGTTAGTGTGAGTTACAGGTTTAATGATTGCTTATGGGAAACAACAAAATACCAGATGGCATCAGGTGTGAAACATGAATAACATGAAGCACAGCAACGCTGTTATTTATGTGGTACAGGCTGTTTGGTTACTGAGTTCTATTTTAGAATTTTCTCAAAGGAAAATTAAAAACAGTGCTTTAAGAATTTTGCAATTCAGTGCATGCCACCAGCTGTACTTGCCCCGCTTCCTACAACTGCCCATTAGGCCAGGAGTCTTTTCAGAAATCCTGACATGTGTGGAGCTGCTCCTGGCTGCCTGCTGCCCTCCGCTGTTGTGTGCCTACACTGCCTGGGAGTCTGCAGTGTGAGCTGAAGCTCTGCCCTGCCAGCCCACCCACCTTGCTGTGCCCAGGCCCCCTTCTCCCACCTGTTTCTCTCTGACTGCTCTCCCTCAACACTAAATTCTGGCTAATTCTCCTGTCATTGCCTTTGTTGACATTACCTTAATCTGTATTCTAGGTTCTTGGGAGCGTGCTCTCAAGAATTCAGTGTTTATGCACTTTGCCTCTCTCCACTGCGTGAGACAGAGATCTATTTGGGAAGGTCGTGTTTAGTTTTGTGTTCCCAAAGGGTCTGTAGCTGGTGGTTGAACCAAAGGGACTGTAGCTTGCAAAAAATGTTTTTCCATTTGTGTTTTACTCAGAGTAAAGATGATGAAAACAGTAAAAGGAGAAGAAAAACCAACAAAAAAACAGAGGCATGGGGAGGTTCATCTGGGATCCTGCAGCTTGTCTCTTGATGCTGATATTGCCCTTGGCTTGATCAATACTGTAGTTTTCTTTCCTCAAGTGTGTGCAACAGAAATAGAGAATATTATCATGCGCTTTCACTTGCTTTCTGCTACCCTCGAGGGGTTTATTTCAAGAATTGCTGGCTGGAGAACCCCAGCTTTGGTTACCAATTCTGCTTAAGTACCCACATACTTCTAGCTACTCAATGCAGTGTATCCCCTTTCATGGTAATTCAAATGGGGATCCTTGAACGGAATACTGAGTTTTCTAGAGTCTGCTGGATAAAGACAGGCTACAGACACTGTTTCTTTCCAAACATCTAGGTGCTTATACAAAGCTTTGAAGCAGACTGTAGATACTTGAGTGTGAAACAGCACTAATCAGGTTCACTTGCTACTAAATATTCCCTGGAGCCTCTTGATCTGGAATGGACACTGGCAGACTTAAAGATGTTTTTGGGTACATGTGCAGAGTGTAATCTATCATTTTAATCTCGTGTCTTCCTGGAGATATTAACATTTTTAATCTGTACTCTTTACAGTTTCATGACTCCAAAAAAGGTAGCAATCTGGTTCTCTATATTAAGACTTCTTTTTTTCTGGAGCTCTAATCAAAAAAGATATCTAGTGCTTGAGAACTATCAAATTTTGGAGGCCTCTTGATGTGTGCATTTTATACACCAGGTAATTTGACCTCTAAACAAAAATTCATTCTTATATATAACCTGTATATAAAGTGGAGTTAGCACATAATTACAGTACATAATTCAATAAGACTGTTTCATAGACTCTGAAATGTACAAACCATGTAACAGGCAAGTTTTTACAGGCTACAGCTCCTGGGCTTTTTCATAGAGATAGTTAAAAAGCAGGATAAGAACTGATTCCTAGATCATACTGCTGGCATTTCTTACTAAATACAACTAATTTTTAATTTTGATTCATAAATTTTCATGCACATGAGCACTAAATGTGTTAAATTAGTTCAAAACTTTCAAAGTCAGGTTCTGCTTTGCAGAAACCTGTAGCAGCTACAACCAACTTGTTTTACAGTACGTAACACTAGAATACTGCTCTTAAGAAAATATACTTGAGCAAAATAACGAAATATTACTCTATGTAAAATATGAACCTTTGTCACTGTTTGTTTTATTTTCACATATTATACAAAAATAATGAAAGTAACAGGACTTACCACGTAGTCATTTTTCTACTCCCAGGCACACATGTTGGAGTTCATTCCAAGTAAGTTAAAGTAGCAGTTTCTCATGTCTGCTCTTCCTCCTTAAACTGTCCCATATGTATTTTGTTGTTGTTAATGTGATTGACAGGCTGCCCTCTGTGGTGAGTGGGAGAAAAGTATTCTTAAAGTGAAAAAGCTAGAATAATCTCAGCCTAAGTAAGTCTACAAAGAATGTTGGAAAACCAAGTCTTGCTTACTGCTGTCTATCTAGAAGTTTGATAAAAATTTTGCTAATTGTTTTTTTTTCTTTTCAATTTAACAAGAGATAAAAGTAGCAACATAATGAATAGAAATCAGTGTCTGAAAGGAACCGTGGGAGATCTTGACAGGATTTCAGCAGAGAGGCAGGATCAAATACAACTAGAGGAAACTGGGTCAGTCTTGGAAAGGAGTTTGCTAACTTGGAGTTTCTAACTTAGTTCTTGGGGAAGCATCGGGTTCACCATGTCCTTGAGTGGAACAGCAGGAGGAAGAACTATAATAAAATCTGTGCTATACTGCTGGAGGGAGCAAGAGAAAGTGCCTGATTGTAGGGATAATTGTGATCTGAGCACCATGATGGGCTTGACCAGGACATCCTCTTTTTTCTGGAGAAGTCAAACCCAGTTTCATTATCATTGTTCATAAGTAGTGATTTGGGAAATTCTTGTTTAGTCTTTTCACTCTTCAATTTGGCTCAATCTTAACTGAATAATGAGGTGTCCAAATTGGTTCCAGGATACTGTTCTTTATCCTGTGGAAACTGCTTCTGTCTCGGTGCTATCCTGATGTACTTTAGGAGTATCCTTGTTATGCAGCATCTACATTATTAACAAAATACTGAATATAATTAGGATGAGAACAAACTCTTGTGAGACTGTACTTGAAATATCCATTGAATTTGGAAGTGATTCACAGGTATCTTAATATGAGTCAGAGGAGCACTTAAAATACACCGTGTTTTAGTCCCATTTCTCTGGTTTGTGTGTGACGTTTTGTATGCCTAACCTCATCGAAAGCCTCAGTGATATGTACTTTGTGCCCGTCATTTAGGTAGCTGTGATACTGAGAAAGGAATGAGACAGGTTTGACACGGTTCCTTCCTGTTGAGTCAGTTTTTGCTGCAGAATCAATTTATAAGTGCATTGAGTCGCGATGTTCGCCCCGCCCTCTTGGCCTCCTGGTGACTGGGCGAGTCACTGCAGCCCCGCCTGCCAGGGGGCGCCAGCGATCCCCGCGCGTTGTAATTGGAACCGCACTTAATTGTCGGAAAGTTTTGGTCACAGTGCTGCTGTCTGATCTTTTTTTGTTGTTGTTCTCACCGCCTTCTGGAGAGGCGTGTGGGACTGGGCAAAGATGAACTCAGGGACCCTCTCCAACACTCCCCCAGCCAGGGAAAAGTGAAGTGACGGAAAACCCTCCCCTCCCAAATCCAGATCTTCTGCCCGTGTTTCCCAAGCAATTAATTCAGAAGCTATTAGCTAACTCTGTTGTGTAGGCTGGTTATTGGCTGGCTGCCCCAAGCTTGGCTCTGGCAGGTAGTGAAAAACTCAGTTCCAACAAGCCACTTTGCCATCACCCCCAAATTGCTGTGTTGGCAAGGGACAAAAAATTCCAAGAAAGATTTTCAAACTATAACAACTATGTACCCCTAAACAGTAACATTAAAAAAAAACCATTTCATTGTTGTGATCACAAAAGATTCAGATTCAAAGAAGCCTCAAATAGGAGAGAACCCCACAAAAACCAAACCTCAGAGCCCAAAAAGCTTGCTAAGAAAGGTTAGCCCCATTGCTACATCAGGGCTGTACACTGATTTGAAACCTATTGCCTTTAAATCACTTCCACTATATTCAGTTTGCTGCATAGATATGCCCTCTTTATTTCACTCATTCTTCAACCTATTCCTGGGGCTTGTAGTTTCAACTGAATTCTAGTTATTGCCAAATGCTAGGATTTTCTGTTTGGGTTTTTTTGTCGCAAAGGCTGGATAAACCCCATTGTCTTAAGGACACTTGCTCTTTGTGCTATCACTCAACCTTCTGAAATCTTTTTATATGGCTTTTGATTGTTAGTTTGACCTTCTCTTTGAATCTAGCAACAGATTTAGCCTTTATTCTAGAGAGCTTTGCCACAAGTAACCATGCATTAAAAATGTACTAATTCTCACAGGTATTTGTTTGTAACCTGGCTTTTGCACCTAGTTTTCTTTATCTTTTCAGAAATTCATGTTTTCAACTAGTACAATAAAATATAACAATAGTAAAACCCCAACCTGCTACAAAAGTGACACTCTTCATTAGAAATTCTCTTTGATTTTTTTTGAAGGCTGGAATTGATTCTGTAGTGCTTGGTTGTGATATTCTTTGTAAGTACTCAGTACTCTTTGCTGTATAACTGAGCTTTTTTTTGATTGTTATTCTTTTGAACACCTGGGCAAAGCTTGCTGTCTGTTTCTCTAGATTCATGTGCTGACTTGTATAGTTTGCACTTAGACTTTATATAGTTTCTTTAAAGAACCTTGCCTTTGAAATTCATCTGTGTTGACTCTTCTGATAAAATATAGAAAAATGTATGAACAGATTTCCATCTGGCAACATTTATATGCATTAAAGTGAGTAAATTTAAACCCAGAAAAAAGTGTCTTATTTCAGTGTTTTGCCTTATTTAAATAAAACTCCTAGGCAGTTTAAATTTGAAAACTGTGGCTGATGCTTGTTTTGAATTATTTTATTATTCTTTTGATGGGTTTTCTTAGTATAATGAATTCTTGTTCAACCATTATTGATTTTTTTTTTTAGAGTCTTGATCATTGATACATGTAGAAAGTATTTCACCATGCACATGACTCGAGATAAATGGAAAATTGTCTAAGTAATACTTCAACACGTAGTGGGCATAGTTTCATGGTATTTTACAGTGGAAGATATCAGCAGAAGTTGACCCTGTTGATGTTGAAGTGTGCCATAAAATTAGTTTAAGAACTATAGCAGTGATTGTTTTTAGTGCATCTGCTTCCTGAATCCGGAGTTGTCTGTCATTGCAATGAACTCAGCCAACTCCAGCTAATTGTAGTTAGGGAAAATTCCAAATGATGTTTCTAAGAAATCTGCCTCAGTAGGTCTTCTCAAGAAGGGTAGATTTAAATAAAAATGCACAAAGATGTGCATTTACTTCAAGTGTTATGGAAACCACTCATTTATTTGAGGTACAGGCACAGAGGCACATCTCCATTCCCCGCTCACCCCATATTCCACTGTGCTCCTTCCAGTCCTTGAAACAGCCTTTGATATTTCAGTACATGCAGCCCCCAAGCTGCAGTTCTGTTGATTTCCATGGTGAGCTAGTGATAATGGAGTTCACTGAATTGATAGTAGCTTGAACCAGAAAACCTTCAGTCACAACAGATTTTGAAGTCATAACTGAAGTATTTGTTGTTGGGAGGATTTGTTGTTGTTGCATTGTTAAGAGGAAAACAGAATTGCTTGTATCTTGAAGAGGTATTTTGTTCAAGCTTTTGGTGTAGTTGACACACTGGGGGAAGGGATGCCATCCAAAGGGATCTTGACAGGCTTGAGAAGTGGGCCTGTTCAAACATTATGAAGTTCAACAAGGCCAAAGGTCCTGCACCTGAGCTGGGGCAATCCCAAGCACAAATACAGACTGAGAGGTGAATGGATTCAGAGCAGCCCTGTGGAGAAGGATTTGGGGGTACTGGTGGATGAGAAGCTTGACATGACCCAACAATGTACATTTGCAGCCCAAAAGACACCTGTGTCCCAGGCTGCATCAAAAGGAGTGTGGGCAGCAGGTTGAGGAAGGTGATTCTGCCCCTCTGCTCATGCAAGATCTCTCCTGGAGTGCTGCATTCAGTTCTGGGGCCCCCAACATAAGGACATGGGCTGTGAAAGATGACCAGAGGGCTAGAGCACCTCTCCCATGAAGACAGGCTGAGACTCGGTGTTGTTCAGTCTGCAGAAGAGAAGGCTGAAGAGGGATGGCTTACAAGGATGTGTAGTGATAAGATAAGGGGTAATGGCTTTAAACGGAAACTGCAGGTTTAGATGAGATATTAGTAAGAAATTCCTTACTGTGAGAGCGGTGAGACACTAGAACAGAGTAGTTATGGTTGCCCCATCCCTGGAATGTTTCTCAGGGTTTTAGGGCTCATAAATAGGGCATTGCATGTCTTCTGTCCTTAGACTGCTGACATAGATCAAATTTAATGTGTGGAGTTTATTTGACTGTCAACAGAGGATATGATAAAATCTCAATAAATAAAAAGGACCTTAAAAGCAGAAAGACCTTACTGGCCTTTTTTTAAAAATTCTGACTGTATTTGGGGAGATATTGAAGAGATATTATGTTTATGATAATAAATTATAAAGGAAAAAACTATCAAGAAGAAAAGAACACAAAAAATGCTTTTGAATTTTTCTCATTTGAGTCACGAAACAAACTCAATTTCATAACCTTTTATTCTAGATCCTTTTTATTAGTTTGATTTTGTTTATCATTTAGGTAATGGTAATGTCATTGAACATCTCTATCACCATGGTGTTAAGTGAAATTACATCTAGGCAAAATGGTCTCACAATTACAGGAAAGGTATGAAAGGAACAAACACTCAGTGACAGATTCTTCCCCACACCAAATGTGGAGGAGTGTTCTATTGTTATGTACTGAAAAAATTCAGAGTTTAGTGTGCTTATGTTAATTCTCCTTCCATTTTTCTTGTGAATTAACTTTTGGTTTTTTTCAACCTTTTCCTTATAGCTTTAGCGTCTCTCATCACCATAGAGATACTCAAGAAAAACTGTGGATATTCTCACAGGTATTTTCTTTGCACAGTGCCCAAGTGCCTTTTATGAAGCACTGGCAATACAGAGTTGTTTCAGTTTATTTTCTCCTCTCTTCCAGTGCCAGAAGCCATCCTAATCATGCTGGCTTATTTCCAAGGACATACATATTGCCTATTGGAAAAATGCTGGGGGAAGTTTTGTGGTACCAGGCTGGAGTTAGTGGGAATGAGGATAGTAGTCAACTAATGCTTGTGTTGTTACCATTAAAATGTATCTCAAGATTTTTGCTTTTTCTAGAGAATGTACTATGAAACACTGGACTCAGTATCCATGCATTTTGGAAACTAATGGAGAATACTCCAGTAACACTGCATTTGTGTATTGTAAACATTCCTCTGATAAGCTTTTTAGGGATCTAGATATGAGGTGTTTGGTATGCATCCATTTACTGACAGCATTATAAATATTGTATTCCTGACCTTCAGATTTTCTCTCTTGATCTCTGGTTAAATGATGTATTTGCCAGTTTGACACTGCTGACATTCTGTCTGTTTGGTCTAGCATTGTTATACCATGATTCCTTGTAATCCCATTGTCATGGGAATGACATATCTCAAATGATGAATATACTTTGAAGCACTGTGGGGAATAAAATTCATTTGCAACAAGACTTTTTTGTTGCAAAATGCCTACTTTAGCGTTCAGTATAAATGATTTATATAATGTTGATGTATTTAAGAACACTGATCATGAGATAGCATAAAGGAGGATAAGCTACTATTAGGCTGAATACTTAATTATGGTTTTGATCAGATTTCCCCTTGCTTTTGTTTTCATTTTCCCTCAGTGATGAATGCTTCACTTCTCCAGAATATTCTTTTCTCTAGAACTGATGAAAATTAACTTCACTTCTAGAGAAGTGAACCATAAACTACATGAGGTGAGAAAGAGAAGAAATGAACACAAAAATTTGCACTCTAGTGTAATGGTTCTTATATACTTCTTTTAGTTTTTAAACACCTCAAATCAGCCCTACCTTAGAATTCCATGCCTGTTTTCAAAAGTTGATTTGGTGTATGATGTGAATAAGAACTTTATGATGTTACCTGCATTCCTGATAAATTGAAGTCTCTTTTGATTCAAGTATTTTATGAAAAGCCAGTGGGAGTTTTTTACTCATAACCTTCATGTCCTCATTCCTTTATTATTAAAATGAAATGAGAACTTAAAAGAAAAGTCAACAATAAATATCAGGCTGATAAAAACCTCACCACTGACCTTCAAAGCAGTGAGATTTGACTTTGATATGGTTATCCTCTGAGGTCAGAAGTTACGAATCAGATGATGCAGTGATGGCTTTAGTCCTCTGGAACCTATACGTTCTGCATAACATCCCATGCCTCATTTGTCACCTTTTTTTTCCACTGTCTAGAGCATGACACTGTCTAGAGCATTATTTCTGCTTGCAATTTTGCATCTTGCCATTATTGGGAGACTACAGCAGGCAATTGAGTTCTCTGGCAATTCTCTCTCCTTGGTTAGCTGTGCCTCAGTTTGTAATCAGAGCACTTCATGTGCTATATGACTGGCACATCAGTGCAAATGCTATGGGAGCATACACTTGCCCTGATATACCTGTATCAGCAAAGTGCTTAATCAGCTTCTAGAGTCATGTTTTTTTTTTTTTTCTGGTTTTAAAGGAAGCTCAGTAACCTGTAAGGGACAATAACTACCATGTTATTTTGAGATTATATCTGAAAAGCCCCACAATCACTCATCAAATAATTTCTTTCTTTACTGGGGATCTTCCTCACTTTTTTCTCCCATAACTTTTTCTACCAAGACTTGAGAAATAATTGCAGGTCCAAGCAAAATCTTAAATTGACATATTGAAAGACTTAAGTGCTGGAAACTGAGGTTCTGCTCTGGATGGACTGAGCTCAGGAACTTCATCATACTATAAATAATTCTTTTCATTTTCCTTTTCATTCTCCTAACAGATGAACTGCACTCAGCTCTCTTACCTCTTGCTGTTTCTCACAGCATGCAAACCCATATGAGTCAACACTCTGTAAGAGTAGAACAGCAGGAGAGAAAGGCCAGAAAGAATGCAATATATTTGTGAGGGTTTTCTTAGATTAGTCTCCTTCAGATTTCTTACTTGTATCCCAGGAAACTTGAGAGCCCAGACACTTGCTTGTCAAACAAAGCAGGCTGAAACACATCACTCCTGCACAAAGTGCGTTTATGAATCTCTGAGAGGGCAAGGAACATCCTAAGAGGCATGTGGTGGCCAGCTTTGCTGTCTCTCTGAAAGAATGGCTTTCACCCTGCTACTGATGGAAAGCTGGCTGAAAAAAAGAACCAGACCCTTCTGTTTGAGGTGAGGCAATATATTCATAAGGGTTCCCTGTCTGCCTTTTTTCCCCCCTGAGTTTCGTTAATTTGCCTGCCATTAGGCTGCATACTGCCCGTGGGAGTTGGATGTTGTCCCATCTTGAAAGATGAAAAACATCTCAACAGTAAGGTGATTCCATTGTAGTAAAAGCTGTTTTCTGTGTTTGCACACCCTGTCTGAAAGTCAGAGCTTTTGCATTTATGGCTTTTAATCTTCTTACACAAACATCCTTGCCTGTGCTACCTATAACAAAGAAGAAAATACCTCTACAACTAGTTTTCACTATTAACCCCAGTTTTAAAAACTCTTGAAAGTATTTCTGTGCAACTGCATATAGAAGAATCCTAGAACATCTGTCTGACAAAAGTAAACTCTGTTCAAATACAATCAGTCTCAGGAAGAGCAAAGCTGAGATTTAGTATCTCATATAAAATTCCTCCATGATATTTCCTAGTTTCATAATAGTAGAATTTAAGAGAAATGTTCAATAACCTTCCCTGTTTCAGAATGTAGCCACCTTCCTTAAGACTTGTAAAATTTTTGCCTTGTAGAAGAATTTTTTTTTTTTTTTTATGACATTGTTTGGAAACTTGGAAAGTAAAATCAAAAGAACTTCTTGAATGGAGCTGACACCACTGTCTTATATTCAAGTGGAGATTAAATACGGTAATGCGAACTATTTATTGAATGTTATATAGGGATTTCAGTAGGGAGGCTTAATATTTGGTGAGGGGATTTTAGTAGGTTTTTGCCTAATTCCCTAGTTGATTGCATCTGTTGCACTATTTGCACACTTTGAGTGTTTTAGTAAATGTTGTAAATATTTTTTTACACTCATGCTCAAAAAATATGCCACAGAAAATTGTTAATCTGATTCTTTTGTTTAGAGATCTAACCCACAAATCTATCACAGATAAACCCACTCATTTTTATAAACTGAGTAAGCAAAGATATAAGTACTTTCAGAAAGGATGCCTTTTAGTGAGCTTTTTTGTCAAAATGACCCCAGAACTATTCATTTAAAGTTCAGGGAGAAGAACTTGAATCAAATGGAGAGCTGTTTATTTCCAGAGAGGGTCTTAATCTTTAATATGCTTTGCTTAATGTTACAGGATCTTCTGGGAGAAGTTAGTGCTTGCTGTCCATGGAAGTTACCAGATGAATTCTGAAGACTTTGCCAGAGAACAGAGCACTTTGCTGGACTGACACAGCACAAAGGAGGTGAAATCATATCAGTGTTAACAAAGGTTTTTCAGCACATTTTGAGAAGATGAGCTGGTGTTAAAAAGTGAAGAGGATCGATGGTAACTATGCATTTTACTGTTTGAATAATGTTTCAGATAAGGATATCAATATACTTTCCCCCTGCCTGCAGCTCCCTCACCAAGCATAGTCAGGCAGGGAATGTCTGCTAGCACAAACTGCACTGGGGGATGAGGTATTGCAGTCAGTTATAGCAGGTGACATACCCGGTGTGTTTTCAGTCAACACTAGGGTGAAAGTAAAAACAGTGGAAGGCTTTGAATGGTGAAAGGCATTTTAAGTTGAATACCATTTAATTTAGTGCAGCTGATCTTATATGTCTAACTAGTAAAGCTTTCTTCTAAAAGAGTAACACAAGGAAGTTGCAAATCTGTTTTGAAATAGATTGCTTGAATTGTAGGAAGAATAGTGAACTCAGGGGTGAAAGTCATTCTCACCAAATATATTCAGAAAGTAGGTGTCAGTGGCCACATACACATACTGTACAGTTTTTTCCATTTCTTCAGGAAAAATTATTGAATGCCATTTTAATGATATTTCATTTCACTGTGCTACATTTGTTTTTTACTGTATTAACTAGTACAATTTCAAATAATTGACTTCAGTGGCAGATCTATGGACAATGTATAGGTGTATTTATTATCCAGAGTAAATCCCAATAAGAGCAAAACACTAGTCAGCCAATCCTGACATAATCAATTCTTTTCCTATGTATTTGTTCTGTATGTTTATTCTGAAATTTAATAATGATGCTCAAAAGAAAATTTCAAAGCACAACAATGAATTACAACTTGCAGTTGTAAAAATCTGATATCACAGCTTTATTCAGTGAAACAGTTTCTAAGACGGTCTGTACTGCTACAGGCCTGTCTTAACTCTGATGATATATACAGTGCATCTAAGAGATGCCAGCATTTAAAGAGGAATACAAAACACTATGTCATGTGGTAACAGACCATAAGGGGGAGTATTTAACAACATTGAATTGTTAGTGCTTGGGAAGAGATTGAAAACCAGAGCTCTAATGCAAAGCAGTTGAACACAGGTAATCTCATCAACTGTTGGTGATGAAAAATAGTAGCCTAAAAGAAGACTTTGGCAGATCTTCAGACTCAAAATAATTGTTGCCCTGTATATACAAAAAATCCAGTAATAAATGTCTTACTGAGCCAGAACCAGTATAATTAGCTTTCAAAATTGGAGTGGTTTGGTTTTTTTTTGTTGCCTGAAAAAGAGTGTAATAGTTTCTTCATTTATTTGACTGGATAGTTAATTAAAGTATAAAATTTGGAACATTTACACATACAAAATTGCTGTTTTATTTTCTTTCCTATATTTTTGTGAGTTCTACCTGTAATTTAACCATATATAGTATGTTGATGGTGTTTACAAAAAGACCTTTTATTGTTACTGCTGTAACTGAGATAAGAATCTAGTCCACGTATGCATTCATGCAGGAGACATTTGCAGCTGTCAGATAGTTGGCAGCTCATTGGCTTGTTTTGAGATCTGTGGATAAAACCCAGTGCAGATTAATGACAAGATATAGGATTGGGGTTTTTTTGATAACTGACACTTGGTATCAAGGGAGCTTAACATGACAGTTGACTATTAGTTTATCCTGGCAAATTCTGTGTGGAAGACAATAGTAGAGTAACGCTATGCTTTTGAAACAAAGTTATATACTTTGCCTGCTATTTCACATAATTTAAGCAAGTCATAATTACTGAAGTTAAACATTCTAATGTTTCCCTATTTATCAGCAGTGACAATATAACAAATACAAAATTTTGCCCTGTACAGGTGTGCAACAGCCTCTCACTGTACCTTTGTAAGTAAAATATTGTGCTAATTCTAGAAAATGTTTTTGACCAGTAAATGAAAGGGAGATATGAGTTAATGTGCTCAGTTTCACCTTCTTGTTTGTCTGCCAGGGCTGATATTCCCAATGTGCATACATCAGCTTATAAATAGAAGCTGTATTAGGGTATGCTAAGTTCTGACTTTGATACACTTTCTGGTGAATAGATGTTTGCGGATTATATGATTTCAGGATTTAATGTTTGTTCAGTTTGAAATGAGGTCTTTAGTGAAGCCTTTATTTGAAGATGATCTACAGCCATTGATGTAAGCCTAATGGATTTTTCTCTCCATTTTGGATTGATTAAACAGTGATTTCAGAGTTAGACATTTGTGAAAAAGTGATACTGAACACGGACATTTCTTGTATGTTTTTATGCTTCAGTAAGTCAGGTTCAAGAAGTCTGTCAACAGTATATTGGAAATCTATCTCTATCAAACCATCTCTGAAAATGGCCAAACACTTGAAATTTCTGTCCTAACAATGAGACAAAGACAATTGTTGCATTTTTAAGAGGATTATTTTATTGAAATAAGTTTGGGTTTTTTTGTAGGGGAAAGGAGGAGTATATTCTCAGCCTGGAGCAGTAGTTCCCCTCCTTTCTCAGGTGAGCTTGAGAATTTAACATTCTTTCCCTTTCCTACCAAAACCAGTGATCACAAGAGCATGGGATTTTAAGTGAGCTGTTCTTAGCACAGAGTTGTTCTTATATAGGAATACCATCCTAGGAATACAATTCTTTCTCCATTTCAGCTTGCTGTTCAAATATTTGCTGAATAAAATATTCCTAGACCTAACACTGGAATCTGGCTTTAAAAAAAAAGTAGTTTATTTCCATTTTATGGACAGTATTGTTGGCTTACATGTTTCAATTAAAATTGATTGGGTCCAGAAGACTTAAATCTAGACAAATCCCCTGAAGAAACATGTATGGATAGGAATGAAGTTTCTGTGATGGGTCATAAGCATAGTCAGACTGAAGTTTACTTCAGTCATAACTTAAAAAAGACATGTAACATGTTCAGCCATTATGCAAAATATTATAATATAATATTCTTTCCTGTATGGTCTAGTAATAAGTAGTTGGATGGAACGAAAATGTGCCCCTGGTTAATGTATTCCCTCAGTCTCTGAACCTCTCAGGAAAAAGCCACTGTTCTGAATCTTTGCTGATATATGACTGCTGTCTCTACTAAAGTAGTACCAACTAAATGATAAATGTTTTCAGCTTTGAGCATTTGACCTATCCAGTACAGACAAAATTTTTTTAACATTCATAGAAGTGAGATGTGTATACATGTGTGTACGCACCGTAAGTTAAAAGCACACTATTTCTGCACCAGTTGTGGAGTAAAGGGCACCACTCTTCTTTAGGTCTTACTGAATTGTTGTTTATTTATTTAGGCTTCTGAAAACCTTAGATGAGTCTCTTATTGAAACACAAGTCTTTTCTTGCCATCTATTCAAGTGTCAGTTATACTAACTGAGGCAGAAATAATCCAGAAGCTGGTCTTAAACCAGGAATGAAAATGGAAACTAGTTGGTGTAGAAATCACAGCAATCACCTTTGTCTTCTTTTATATGAAACTTTCAAATAGATTCGTAATTTCATAGGTGTTGAGGTTGCAAATGACTAACAGTCTTAGAGCGTGACCTTTTGCATAACAGAAATTGATTTATGTAAAAAGAAAAGCTGTTTTATATCCTATGGTCATGCCTGAACTAAAGCATATACTCTATAAAAATATCGAGCTTTGATAAAGAGTTTCCAGTATTTGTAACTTTGCCACCAATCCAGCTGCACAGAAATTGATAAAGGTGAAGGGATCACATTTGCCATGTATTTCTGATGAGAGCTACATATTGCATCATACCACTCTAAGTATATTTAAGTTTGAGCATATCCCATTAGGATTAGTCCTGATATGTCAAAATATGACTATTAAATATCAAGATCATAGTTAAAGGAATGCTTGCAGCTTGTTTAAACAAATGCATATGTTTGAAAAAACCCCAAACAATAAACAATCTCCACCCCAAACACTGTTCAGTGCTGTTACCAAAATCTAACAAAAGCCAGAGATCCAACACATAATACATTGAAGTGATTGTTCTAGAATTCATGTTGCTTACGGTCATTTAGGACTCAGTGTTTACAGAACTTACACAAACAGTATGTCCAGAACTGCTGACCCTATAGTACTTTTAGGCCATGGGATCATATTGAATTCAATGCTTAGCTCTGCTGAACTCTGAGCTCTAAAGATTTAACCTGTTTAAAATGTTCAAAAATAATTCCTTTTACCCAAACCCAGACCTTTCCTTGCATCAGTGCTCAACCCATTTTCTCATTTTTAGACTTAGTTGAAAAGGCAGGCAAACAACCTCTGTTTTCCCAAACTTAATGAATATCCTAACCTGACTGTTGATATGGATATATTGCATCACTTATAAAAACTGGAGGCTGCTGGCCCCTTTGGTACCTATATCTAAGTATACATTATTTGACCTTGTTGATCTGGACACTTATCTGACCCTTATCCCATATTTAGACTTTATTTTAGCTACTCTAAGTCCAAGGTTATTCTTACTGCTCTTGTTTGTATCCATACTTAGCATCTCTTCTGGGTAAGCAAAACCCAAACTTAAATCCTAATACATATTTCTGAACCTACCTTAATCCCTTTTTATTCCCTCTTGTGTCTTTCACTTATAGCTGTAACCTTTATCCTAGACATCATCCTATTTTATTAAGGTGTAAAGCAATATTTTTTTTATCTAAAATATCATGGCCAAGGAGGTAAAATCATGTTAAGAGCACTGAATTTGGCCTAAACATAGTCCTAGCCTTACCTTATCAGATCCTGCAGAAGCCATTGCCCTTGATTTCAGGTCAACACTGCTTTGGTCATTTTGCTATATTTAGAGTGGGAATAAAAGCGGTTCCTCAGTTCAAGGTTTGTGTACAGATGGGCTGAGGTTTGTGTTTCAGCCACGGAGTTAAGACAGTCTCTCAAAAGGTTGTGGGGCCAGATACATATATCTGGGCATAACAGGATTGCTGCTTAAGAATTAGCGACATAGGCTTTCTTATATATGTAGGGTTTAAGCTTGGTGTATTTGAGTCTTAGGACTGCACTGGAAAATCATTGTGTGTGCTCACAGCTGAAAAAGATCTAAATGGAAGGTGAAGGAGTTTGAAGTTTCTAGTCACTTGTGAAAATAAAAAGCCTGAGGAGTGCCAAGTATGCTGCTTAATTTTACATATGTGCCTCTTTTGGAATGTGAAGGATGGGAAGAATATTGACTACTTTTTAGGCATATTCGGCATGAATTAGTGTGAAAAGTGATACATAACTATTCAGATGTATCCAGTTTATTTGTAGTACTGAAGCAATCTTAACAAGGTTGAGTGTTTTTAATGTATTCATTTAAATAGGTGTCTATTAAATGTGGCTTCTTGGGAAAGGCAGCAACAGGACAGACCTTCAGTGATTGCTGTAATGAGAAAATAATCTCAAATTTAACAAGAAAAGAAAACCTGAGCAATCAGTGTTTCAATGTATTGCTAAAATCTTTCTTGCTCTCTCTGGAGATGATTTAGGAGGCTCTACAGCCTTTCTAAAAAGTCATAAAGCAACTGGCTTTAGTATCATATGAAATGCCTTCTCAGATGATTCTTCTAACCTCAGTTTGCTCAGGTTTTGCAAGAGCAAGGTTTTTCAGGATTTCCTTGGTGGTTTAAAGTCAGGTGCAGCAGTTGACTTCTTTTGGCTCAGGCATGTTAGAGAGAGGCTGAGTTGTAAGCTTTGATGTCAAATGTACAGTATTGGGTTGTGAGTGACAGGGTGGTAACAAATTTTAACTCCATCTGTTGTGTATTAGGTATTTAGTAATCTAATTTTGCAAGTTTAATTTTCTATTATTTTCCTAATAATTTTTACTCAATGAACATGCTGTATTGCTGTACCAAGCAGTGTAAAATGGTATTGAGAACATACTATGAATCCAAGCACATAAGGTAGAAATGAGTGTGACTGAAAAAGTAGTCAGTTACTTCTTTCCTTCTAAAACAGTTTTTCTCAGTTTCTGTCCCTCACTTTACCCTTCTGCATTGTAGTGCTCCTGTTTACTCTGGTATTTGTGCTGTAACACACTTGTGGGTAGTGCAGCTGTGGAGGTAGCATGAGGTGATGCTCTTGTGGTTTGCTGTGAAGCAGCAGAGGGATCATGTGCATCTCACCACAAAGGCTGGTGGGGCTGTGTTTTGTTGTCTGTTGGTTTTGACCAGTGAGTAGTGAAGAGGATATGTATAAATGGTTGTGAAAGTGTTTGCCCCAACAATTACTACATGTAACTCTTAGAACTTAACTTCAATACTTGGCCAAAATCATTTTATATGGAGCTAAAGAGACAAAATTATGTAAGTGTATATAGTATGTAAGTACACTTACACAATTTACAATTAAATGCAAATGCTCTGAAGATATTTTTGATACTTTTCAACTATGATTTGACAAGATCTACCAGACATTAGCTCTTTAGGGTATCTGTTAATGTCCTGCATCATAGCCCTTGAAATGTGCCTACATCCTTGCCATCATCAAATCTTTTCTACTCAGAAGCTGTTTTCCTGGACGGAGACATCTTTTTCCACTCACTGCAGAAAAATGAAGAATATTATTTCCTCTAATATTTTCTTGCTCAAACACCACTTTTTAATTCTCTTTCAGAAACATCCACTCTTACAGTTTTATTTAAGTAGTTTGTTTAACCTCCCTCTGTCAGTATCCATCAAGAAATATTTATGTTCAATTTCCTTTCACCATGTTGTTTACAACCAGAACAGCAAGGGCTCTTGAGAAGTTGGTCTGACCCTTTTCTTTCAGGCCTCTAAGCTGAGCATAACTGCCCACAGTTCTGTCCCCACTCTGTCGCCTGTCACATCTGTGTGTCCCCATCCCACCTGCTTTCCTCGTTTTCAATACCTGTAGAATGAGCAGGAAAGGATCAAGAAGACATTTTAACTCACATAACCCATATACAAGTGAAATAAGGAACCAGGAAGCCATTGAGTCTGTATAAATGGAAATATATAACTACTTGTGACAGGATTTTCTGGATTTATGGATATATGAAAATATACATGGACTCTTCCCTCTGTGGATTATGCAATATGACACATTTTGTACCTTATTACATGCCTACATGTAATAACGGAGTCACCAGATTTTCTGTAGACACATATGGCTAGCAAAATACAATTTTGTCAATATTAAATGCATGATTCAGTGATTATGACACTTATACACACACACACAGTTGTCTATACAGTTTCTATATCATGTCCCATTTTGTTTACATAAGATTTTGGTATACTCACAAGAAACATCTTGTGTTACTTTCCCATACATTAAAAAGCATGACTACATCATATATAGTTATTCTAATCTATGTAGTTCACTAGTATTGGAGTATCTTCCTCCACAGACTTTTACTTCTTGACACGATTTTGATCCACATTCGCTTACAGCTGTCAAAGCTGTGGAGTGTGTATGTTGTTAGGGCTTCCTCATTCTTTGAAGGGTTTTGTGCAGTTGCTGTGCCTGTTATGTTTGGGTGCTCTGTGTGGTGAGTCTGTAGAGCACAGAGGGGATGGGTAGGGCTGTAAGAGAGAAAAAGCAGTATGTTCCCCAGTGCCTCATGTAAGTAAATCAGTGGTTTGGCCTAAGTATATACAGGAGATTTTCTCCAAATTCTTCTATTTCACTCATTTGCTTTGGACAGTGAAAGCCTGAGTGACAGACTGTTGTCACTTCTATGGAGCTTGACTCAGTCTTGTAGAAGAGCAGCCCAGGGTGTCAGGAGATGAGCTGGCTGGATTTTGAAACCATGTACATAGTAATGTCAAAATAATTTACTTGGCTCTATGTTAATTTTGGCACCTACTGGTATCTGCTGTCCATAACCATTAGCACAGTCTCAAGATTTAGGCCTTTTTCTCCTTTAACTTGACCTGATTTTACAACTTTGCAATTCCACATATAATGCAGTTTCACAGGCAAATTTAGCCTCTATTTTGTTTATCATGCTTGTATTGATGACATTCTAGTGCATTGTAAACCTCATAATGATCTGCCAACAGCAAAAGAAGACTCTTGAATTGTGTCCTTAATAACATCACAAAATGCAAAGTGTTTAAAAATAGCATGTAGTTTTAGTAAAATTTTGAGTAAATTGTTGTAACAGATCAGCATTTACAAATATATTTACCTGTTTTATGTCCTTCCTGCTGTCATGCTTCATAATGTATGATAATAATTAGTTTAGCATAGGAACAGAAAACCAGAAGGATATAGGAAACCTTATGGGAAGAAAGACATTGAAGCTTTCAGGTGAAGTTTTTCAGTATGGTGTGATCTTGTGATTTGTCACTTAAATACTGAATTACCAGCTTGATTAATAGTTTTGTGATAGTACATTGAGTCTGACTTTTCATAGAGAAAAAAATTAACTTTCATTTCTTAAAATTGAATCTTCTCTGCAACAGTAAATACAGGAAAGAACGGTAAAGCTCATAATACAAGTACTTCAATTAGGTGGAATTATCCTATCTGTTTGACTAGTATAAAAATGTGTAAAAACTTGTGATGGGATTTTCTAATAAGCAGGTGTGCATCATAAAATAATGGCATGAGACCTGCATCTGTCATTTAAAGAGTCAGAAAGATGACTCTAAAGGCTGTTTTCTAAAAATGTCTAGGAAGAGTGTTTTTTTAAATAAAGATAGATCAACATATGTTCACAGCTAAATAAACAGTCAATGCTACACTGGGACAGGGTTTCTAGGGGCTATTGCAACTTTGAATTGACTTAGCAATATTGAATTTTCTGCAAGATGAATCAAGGGAAACAAATCTTGAGACAACCTGGAAAAAGAATTGCTGGTGGCTTGGAGAAATAAATTTTTATGAAGCTGAAAAAAATCCCCTCATTGTAGTTAAAGGTAGAGCCCTGAAATGCACACTGCAAAATAAAAAATGAGTAACTGTTTTGTGATACTCCAGGCAGCTGCCAAATTATTCAGTGAAGTCAGTAAGAAATGGAAACAATGCTTTTGTGGAAACTGTCAAGTGTGGTTTTGGGTTAAAAAACTTATGCTGGATAATGCTAAGTTTTCTGCTATGAATTAATTACTCAGCTAGGTTCCTTCTGCTGTAATTAGTTCTGCATTAGTGGAACTCTGAACCTCAATAAATCAAAAAGGTGAGAATTCTGCTCTATTCCATTCTGCTTTTCAGCTTCCTTTGGTTCAAATTTCTAGGAAAAAAAAGCATCCTCTAATTGATTTTTTCCTTCACCTGCAAAATTCACAACACATCACTCGAACAAACATCTGTTTTGTTTTCTCTCTGTAGATAACATAAAGATATGTCTAATCCTCATCAGCAATTCCTTCAGCATCTCTGATGCTGGTTCTGACTTTTTTCTACAGCTTGCTTCAGCGGAGTGTGCAGGAAGAGCTCTGTCAGGACTCACCGTGCTGTGAGTTGGTACCTGTTGTTTTTGCTCAATAGCCAGAAAGTCAGATAAACTTTTTTACCTTGGCATGATTTGCATAAACTTTTGAGAAGGGAATATATTGCATAATATTATTCATAAGTTTTTCTTCCCTCTGCAAAAACTTTATCATGGTACTTACTCTTACTTATGTCTCTCTTTTATATTACCTGGTCTAATTATCTCCTCAGCTTGATTATATGGGAACTGAAGCCAAAGAAGTTTTCCTGTACTACTCAAAATTCAGTGTATAATTGAAAACTTTTTGTGAATCATGTCAATAGACTTTTTGTGAATGACAACAATAGCCTTTTCTCAGTTTCCATTATTTTGGTTTAAGTACATCTATCTTTATTAAATGCATCATGCTTTACTATCTGTAAAAATAGAAGGCATATATCTCACACATACTACTATTTATATATTCTGTAGAGTGAGTAGGTCTAGAAACGCTGCAGTGCTACTGCAAGGTGCATCAATTCTACCAACAAGTAACACTCATAACAACTAATTAAAAGATGCATGAACAATTTAGATGTTTTATTTGCAGTGTCCTAGCAGAGGAGGATGTAAGGATTCTTTATAAGATAATGAAAGTAATGAAATTTTGTTGTAACTGTACTAATTTCTAGTGTTACATGGTTATAGAAAAAGTTTCTGAAATGTCCACAGAAGCGTTATTGGGTCATTGTTGAGATAAAGAATCTTTACAGGTGCCTAAATATAGACCATGCAACCCCATTTGTGTAGCTTCTCATCTCTGGAAGGTTGTTTGGTATTTCTTAATTAATGGAAATGTCTTTAATACTAGCAACAAGATAAATGTGACTGTCTAAATAAATGGTACTCAATATCCAGACAGATTTACCTGTGTAAACTGTGTTTGGGAGAGGTGCATAACTATCAGATGTCCTGCTGGACTGTGTACATCGATGGGATTATGCAGATATCTCTGCCTGTTGCTGAAAGGTTCATGAGGCTCTCATGAGACTCTAGTATAAAGAAAACCATTGATGTACCAGCACAAAAAAAATCAAAGAATAGTCCAATAACAACCACAACAAGGAGCAGCAGCTACTATAAGCAGAATAACTAAAGAGCAATTGTAAACCTTGTTACTGACCAGAGAGACTGAAGGGAGAGCGAAAATAATAGTTTCCAGGGAATACAGGCATGTGAGTAGGAAGTAGCTCCTGCCAGGATTTGTTGCCAATTACTTTTCCCCATGCTGTAAGGGAGAACCCTTTTGCTCTATTTAATTATTCAGCACTATGATATTGCTCTTCCTTAGTTTCCTCAGAAAGGGTTTAGAAGAACAAATCCTTTCTAGAATACCTGTGTATGCAGTAAATTAGAAGCTGTCAGCTCTTGGTTTGATTTGAGAGTTGTTGCTAAATAAATTCTTTTTATTCAGGTTTTCATTTCCAATTAGAGAGTAAAAAAAAAGGCAGCTATTCTGACCATATACATGAAAAAATATTGTACATTGATGACAGCAATTACAAAATTTTGTGTCCTAAGTCTGCTTTATCTTACATTCCAAATACCATCATAAGGCCAAATAAGCACATTCAAAGCGCATTATCATCTAATCAGTTTTTCAAAATTCTTGGTCATGTGGGCATGTTATGGAGTCTATCCTCTTTGATGTGAATAGTTCAAGTGTGTATATCTCTGAGTTGTCCTCTGAAAATATTCTAGTAGTTCCAGAATCAATTGGGTTGGAAAAGACCTCTGAGGTCATCGTGTCCAGCCTTTGACTGAACACCAACTTGTCAACTAGACCATGGCACTGAGTGACAAGTCCAGTCTTTTCTTAAACAGCTCCAGGGATGGTGACTCCACCTCCTTGAGCAGCCCAGTCCATTGTTTAATCACCCTTTCCATGATGAAATTCCTCCTAATGTCCAACTTGAACTTTCCCTAGTGAAGCTTGAGACTATATAAGGGGATGTGGGAGAATTAATTTTTAAATCAGGAAAAACACTTTCCATATGATTTTTAAGCACTGAGAGAATGGTAGAAGAGTTATAAACAGAAAAGGGAATGCTTAACATCAAAGCAAGTCAGAATTGAAACAAAAGTAAAGTCATGGAAATATCTGAACAAAAACAAATATCAGAAGGATTTAAAATTTCCATACAATTGTTCATTGGAAAATGCTAAATTACTAAATTTTTAAAATGAAAATGCTGAAAAAAATTAATCATTGTGAAACAATACTGTGTGAGAGGCTGTTACGCCTATGTGAAATGAAAAAGTATCCAAACAATTGCTTCTCTGATTTTTATTGATAGTACTTGAGAGATGCTTTTTCTGAAGGTTAGCAGATTGCAGCTGTGTATTAAAAGCACCTTTTACAATTCTTTGAATGAAAGCTACATGAAATGGGCAAGTAACATTTCATAAAATATTTACAATGCAGTCCATGTGAAAGCAGGGCACTAAAAGACTGACAATAATCAAGAAGGTGCAGTGAAAGCACGGGTGAATGCTGAAATTTGGAGGAGCTGAACTGTGATTTCCAGAAACTGTGTATTCCTGCACTTATCCTCCCAGAGAACCCCCTTTGAAGCTGGATTGGTGCTTTGGGCTTCAGGCTGAGGTACAAGACACTGTTTGAGGGCGTTTTGGGATGCTGTTGTTGGCATCAACATCACAAGTGATGAAAGATGCCTACTTAAATGGTCATCGCTATTTGTGTACATCTCATTCTTAATCTTTGCCTTTGATAGTCTGCAAAACTGATCCACAGCAAGAACGTGAAACTCTGTTCTGGATTCCTCCTGAGGGACATGAAATGCTTTGAACTCCAGGATATTGTAATGAGATGGAAAAATTTCAGCAAGTTTGTGGTCTTAGGCCACTAATCATATGTGGTGTCATGACTCAGATAAGAGGACACTTTTCCTTTGTCATAGAAAAGAGACATGTTTTTTCTCTGCTGTATTTGCTCTCTCCCCAGTGTATATTCTACTTTTTTGGTACTATCAAAAATATTGTAATGTAGGAGAGTAGGATATTTACTCACCAGGGATATGGAAATCCTATGAATTTTAGAAGGTACACTTAATAGAATGGCATCATTGGCAGAGACTTTTTCATATTTGACTGTGTTTATTAGAGAAAATCTCTTTGCATTAGGTTCAAAGCCAGAAATTGATTTCCAAAGGAGCCAAGTGACTAGGTTGCTTAGATATTTTGTAAATCCCACTAGGTCTCTGTTTGCAGCTTTTTGGCACCTAAATACCCTTGAAAATCTGTCTTAAGACTTATAACAGTAACACAAAGGAATAATAACTTGTTATTCATGCCAGAAGGATTTTACTGGCACTGAGCATATTGATGTTACACTGGGGAAAATTATATTTACATGTTTTAGAGCACTGAATTAATTATAACATAAAATAAAACTTTGTTTAACATATGTAAAGAATCTGTTCTCAAATACGTTATTCCTTGTAGGGCTTGAGATAAAGCATTTTACCAAGCCTAGAAAAGCTCTAAACAGAGAACTGACCAGTATTCAGTGGCTGATAAGTAGTCTGGAAAAAAGACATGGAACAACTGAAACAGATTGCTCAGCCTTAATACCAGATCCATCACTATTAATTTTTTTTCTGCCTTGCTGCTATTCTTTTGCTTAAGCCTCTTAAAGTCTGCTTGTCCATTTTCCAGTTCCTATGAAAATATCTCATATAATTTCAAAAAAACCTTGAAATGATTTATTTTGACAATTTTAATGCTATGAATCTGAAAGAGGAATAGATATTTTGGCTTCTGGGTTATCCTTAGGCAAGGGAAGAAATGAATGGAGTCTAATCTATATACTGCACTATGTATGTATTTTCTTCGTGGCCTTGGGAAGACCCCAGAGCTGAAAACTCTATATTAATTTTTGATGGCTAGTTTCTATTTTGATGAAACATGTTTCTTTATATCTGCAATAATACAGTTAAAGCAGTAAGAGCTATAGGGCTTGGAAAATGTCAGTAATGCTTTCATAATTTAATTTTAAACTCATGGCCATAATTGCAAGAAACAAGTTTTGATTCATTTTCCTGGAACTCAGGTTGTATATCCATCTGTGATAAAATGACCAAAAATGAAATTGATAGATCTGACTTGGACGGGGGTTTTTCCACCTTGCTTCCTGAGCAATGAGAATTTTAAGATATAATGTTTCTGACGTGATCTGAAGGACTGGTAAAATCCAAATTCTCTGCTACACAAAAAATAAAAATCAATCTTGACATAGGAAGGGGGATATTTACCACTACAGTAGATTTGTGCTGAAATAGATGCACATGTTGTAAACCTGGTTGTTTGCACTCACCTTTCTCTGGTGGAAATTTAGGGACATACCTTCCTGGATCCAACACAACGTCGGCAGCACACTTTAGTGTAGTTCTGTGGCATGCAATAGCCTGTAGTCTAGGGGAGGATGGTACACAGAGCCTCCAGAATCTCCTGTGTAGCTGTTTGGAGGTCACTGGGTGCTTAAAAGCAAAAAAGTAGTTATGTTTTCACTCCTGTAACTGCCACAGATAGCAATGCATTGCAGGGCAAAAAGTAGAGAGCTATATTGGCAATGTGTGCCAAAGGTATATTTAAACACATTTTTAATGATTTTTGTTACCTTAATAACAAAACAGAAAAGGACTTCTTTTATTGGAAATTAACTTCAAAAGCTGGTTTTTTTTCTTTGCTCTCATTAAAAAAATGCTTTTTTTAATCCAGTTAATTACACAGAAGTAGCAAATGTATGGGCTATTCTGCAATAATGTACAAGGTATTTGTATACTGTTATTTAGTTGTATTCTAAAGCATAGTTCCTAGCTAAAAATAAGCAGAATGGGTTTGTGGTTTTGTTTCTGTGTGTTTTAGTTCTTTTAGTAAACTGAATACAATTTAATGAATTAATATGCTCTATGATTTGGAAAAGATTTGAAAGCAGAAATTGATGGAACCGTACCATTAAAACAGATGAAGAACCTGGTTGATATTTTGAGATAATTTTACTATGATCAATATTATTTGGATAAAGTCTTTTCAGGCAATGGTTGTTTTAAAGAATGAAAACATTTTTGCACCTGTCTGGAGTATTTCTGTGCAAGACGTCCCAGCTGGTAGAGAGCAAGTGATGTTTCTCCTTGTGTAGCACCTGTTTTTGATTTCAGAGGGGAAACAAGAAAATTACTTCATTGGGTGGTGACATTAAATACAGCTGCTGCCTGGCAGAAAGCATGTTATCTTCATTTTACCCAAGTGAAAGCACTTCTACCTTTGCATCATGGATAGGATCAAAGCTCCAGCTGTAATCTCCCCCAGGAAGAGACAGAAAGGGTTGCATTCCCCAAAACTTTCCTGCAGTTATGAAATAAAATTCACTGAGTTTGTAATTTTTATTATGCAGAGGAAGATGGGAGCGACCAGAAGGATGTTTTTGATGGAGCTGGCAAGAAGAAAAGGTTTCAGAGTAGAGAGTGAGCTAAGGTAGGAAAATGTATGTTTTGAAATAGCAGTGCTGTTTGAAGCATTCTGATTTAATGAATACAGTCCTAAAAGTTACTGTAATTGAAGTTTTTGCCTGTGTTTTTGGTGGATATACTTTGCTCATCCCATGATAATGATGCTCCAGGATTTCAATGAGTGTTCCTAGTGTGTGGTTCATTTCCGTTGTCATCTGGGCAGAGAGCAGGGAGAGCACAAACCTTAGCAAAATTTCTGATTTTTCACTTTTAAAATCTGTGGTTCTAATTTATCTTAAGTCTTGTCAATTTTAATGTGTCTGCATATGAATCATGTCTTTAGCTCATCTAAATCAGCCATTTTTTATGTCCCCCTTGAAGTCAGGTTAAAATTAATCTAAACTTCATGGCCAGTTTCTAAACTGAAAAAAATTAAATATACAGGAATGGAAAATGTGATGGATTAAGGTGGTTATTTCTCCACATAACTTAGTGATATTCTAGTATTTAATCTTTTTGTAATGCCCTGATGGAAGTCTCAAAGTCACTGACTTACACTTTGGTAAAATCTGGAAGAGCATTGGAGAAAAAACGCTTAGGAGTGAAATACCACAGATGTGGCATTTTAGAGTGAAAATATACTCCAGCTGCAGATTTCTCTGGTGGTGTTTCAATAAGCCATCTCTGAAGGAAGCCTTCCTCCAACCAGAGCTTTATGTGCATGCTATGTCATTATGCAGTTTTCTAAAAGGTGTGTTACTATATAGGTTCTTTAAAGAGCTGAAGGAAAACCAAGTATTGATCATGTATCTGTACAAAGATAGTATACAACTGGGTCCTCCCTATAAAAGCTCATTTCCACCAATTTTTTCAATTGCATCAACTTTGAAAGCCTGAGAAAGAAGAGAGGACGAAATAATTTGTGAAGCAAGATTTAAGTAGGTATTGAATAGAGGCAGGCAATTAGCATCTAACACAAAACTGATTGGATTCTTGGGGGAGGGGAAAGTAAAGTGTGATGTTCTGAATCCTACGTTAACAATCTGTTGAGGACTTAAGTAGAGGCTTTATCTGGGCTGCTTTGACAGATGGATGTTGTCAATATTTATTGTCATTATTTTAGACTTTCTCTGAGTTGTATGAGGCAGGTGTTATATTTAATTTCAGCTTAGCTGCTACTGGATAAACCAGAACTATTTAACTGTTGATTTTTGGTTTTGAAAATGCCAGAGGAAATGTTCTGTGCCAAGAAAAAAGTACAGCTGTACAGGTACCAGAGGAAACTGGTGCACAGCAGCTAAACTACTGCTGCGAGGATAGTGATGGCAAAGTTCCCAGATCTGCAGCTTGGTACAAATACATATGAATATTTTATATGAAGTGAAATAAACCACAGGAAGCAGAAGTTCTATGTCTCTAGCTGATTTTTTTTTTAAACTCAAGTAAAGATGTGACAGTTTAATTAAAGGAGGACCTAGCAGGGTTAAATTATAATAAACGAAGCAATATTTCATGGAGATTCACTTAATTTACATTTGTAATCCTTTCAAATAAAAGAAATTGGGGTTTATTCTTTTTTTCAATGGATTCTACTCTTCAGGTTCCACTGTATGGAGAGGAAAAAATTGTGCTATGACAGTTTTCATATTCCTGAAGTATAGTATGTTCAGTACCTTTCCTATATATCCAGAATATAGTATGTTTATTGCATTGGAGATTTGATTACAGTTTCTATGGAGTGATTCCAGTACTTTTCATTGTGCTTTCATGACTTCATGAATTCCGCAGTTATTTGTTTGAGTAGGGGCCACAGGGATAGGCCAAGGGACTTTCTTGGTCTTCTGAAAAGTACCTTGCTCTGAAAGGTTGTGCAGTCTGCCTTTAACAGCACACATCACTTTTTGAAGTCTGTGTTAACCAGCTGTCTCTGCCAATGGTGGCCCCTCTGCTTGGACAGGTCGATGGCTTAACTTCTCCAGGTGTTACAGGGGGCTTGCAAAGCAATCTGTCAGGTCTGTTTGAAATTTACTGTATATGCACAAGGCTGTCACCAACGTGGGGTAGCAGAAGGTCGCAGAGGCTTACCAATGAAGGTGACTGCCATCAGAATAATTTGTTCCAATTCTAGTTTTCTTTCTATAAAAACAGTGTCAAATAGTGACACTTTCTGTCTGTGCCTTTCCCCTAAGAAGTTTAGAAATCTGTTGACTGATAGAAGTTAATGTCGGTATATACTTCAGAGATGCTGAGGTCCTACAAGTTCAATGAAAATGAAGAATTTTCTACTTTCTCTCATTCTGTTTTTCTGTGTGACAGCACCCTCATGGGATATGCAGGGAGAGGGAATGCTCAGAATCATTCAAAATTTCCTACTAAGTTAGTAGTTTCCTAACTTGCTGAGGAACATCAGCAGACCAGATAGAAGCGTACAGATCATTCTAAGTATGCATATAGTCTTTTCCCGAAACATAACTTTGTCACTATCCATTATTTTCCTGTGACAGGTACAGAAGTGTCTTTTTAATCATGTGACCCTCTCTGATGTTGTTCTAGTACATCAGCCCAATAACCTTAGTGCCACTGTATTTTCGGGCAGTGTACAACATATCTATTGAACAACAACTCCAGCTGTAAATTTTATATTTACTAAACTATCAGTTTTGTCGGAGACTGGCCTCTTAGCAGCAAGGAAACTCTGTTTAGAGGCAGCATGCAATTCATAAGATTTAATTAATGAACATTTGAAAATGCCACATGTAAAGAGCTTCATGTAAGTAGAGAAAACTTAAATATTATAAAAGATGCTAATAGCTGTAAAGCTTTAAATAATCATCACTAACAGACTTAATATTGCAAAGCTTTCACTCATTAATGAGGAATATTGGGACAGGGCTGTCAGATATCGTCAAGCAGCCTTTTAATTATGGTAGTGCTTGTGCAAGCTAAGTATTTTCAGAGTTGCAAAGAATGTATATTAGGATAGTGTCTTAGGGAAGGTAAATGATGTTGAAAGAAAGAAAATATTGCACTTACAGGAGCTGTCAGACTATAGTCTTTCCTCAAAATAGAGTCAGTGTCTGGAATAGATTTATGGTGGTATGAAAACATAACCCCTTCCCATATCCTAACATACAATATATACTACAATTTTCAGAAAGTAGATGGTAAGTAAATATGGAAATAACAGCTCTGTATCTGTGTACAGTTGGATTCAGGATAAAAAAAGGCAATATTTTTGCATGCTTCCTGACAGTGATTCTGTTACTCATATCGTGGCTGAGAACAACTCTTACTTGGAGGTGCTGGACTGGCTGAAAGGACAGGCTGTGGGTGACAGCTCCAGGTTTGAACTACTGGATATCTCTTGGTTTACAGCCTGCATGGAAGCGGGAAGACCAGTTGATTCAGAGATGAAGTATCGTCTCATGGTAAGACAGATCCTACAGTGAGAGTAACACTCCAAATGAGCTGCTGTGATTTTTTTTTAACCTAAAGCATATGCACTTGTGTTGATATAATTTTTGAATTTGTTTGAATTTGAAATTTTTTCCTGAAGTTTACATGAGTAATTCACAGAGTTTTAACAGATTAAAAACACTTTCCATACTCTCTCCCAGTGTCTAGTAATGCTAAGTTACTACGTCATCACGTTACAAACTGGTAATACACAATCACAGAATGGTTTTGGAAAAGGGACCTTAGAGATCATCCAACTTCCATTGCCTTGCCATGGGCAGGGGCACCTTCCCCTGGATCAGGTTGTTCAAAGTCCCATCCAGCCTGGCCTAGAACACTTCCAGGGATGGGGCATCCACACCTTTTCTGGACAACTTGTTAGTGTCTCACCACCCTCACAGTAAAGCATTCCTTCTTTGTATGTAATTCAAATCTCCCCTCCATCAGTTTAAAGCCATTTCCCCATTTCACTTTGTGCCCTTGACACAAGTCCCTCTCCATCTCTCTTGTAGCCTCCTTTAGGTATTGGAAGGCTGCTGTTTGGTCTTTCTGAAGCCTGAAGAGGCTGAACAGCCTCAACTATCTCATTATAAAACGTGTATTGTTCTTGTATTAAAAAAAGGGTGTTATTAAAGGCCACTTGTTGCTGTTCTGGTACTTGTGGTATTTGCTCAAATACTTCAATATCATGGTAAATATCCCACTGAGAGAAGTGTGTTTTAATAGGCTCTTGGTGGAATACTTCACCCACTCAAAAAAAAAATGCAAAAATAAAACTTTTGCTGTTGTGAGATGATCAGCTAACAGGATCTGTGAAATGAGGCTGCTGGACATGTATTTACAAACTTGGCATCATCAAGTAAAATTGTGCTAAGAGAAGTTTTACTGTTTTGTATTATTTCTCAATAGGAGCTGTGAGTCAGAGGATATTGTGAATGGCAGGCTGATTATTTGATGAATGGTGTTTGACCTTGAAGCTATGGATATGTTGTTCTCTAGTCTAGATCTGACAAAATTATCTCTAATTTCTCATATTGGAACATAGTGAGAAACAGCGGTACTCAACACTCCTAGTACAGACTGTAAATGATGAGGGTTTGGTAGGGATGCCTGGGCGTGCTGTGCCCAGCACGGTGACAGCTCGTGCCACTGGTCCATGAAATAGGCCATGTGCTGCAGCAGGCAGAACCTGTTCCCTTGTTCTGCACATACTTGGGCCTCACGGTGATGGATTTAACGTGCATTGGTGAAGAAATTAATTCCTATGGCAAGAGAACAAGGCTTATCTAAAGCTCTCTGAAGTAGTGAGGGATTTCTGCTATTTCTGAGGCTCTGGATTAGGCTCTGTGTGAACTGTGACCTCACTGCAAACCCTGGGACCATGGCAGGATGGATCAAGGACCAAGATGTGTGCCTTCCTGTGAGGCAGAGAATGCCTGAATGTTTAACAGCAATATTGCACTCTTGCTGCTTTTCATCCTGGTGTTTAGATTGTGAAGGATGATTCATAAATACCCACCTCCCTCGAGAAAAAACTGTAGCTCCTGATTACCTTTTTCAGTCATCTTTCATTTTCATTACCAGAAATTATTTTTCAGGATTTTACATATGAGAATTACTGTTTAATAACACTCTGGGTTGGGGGGAAGGGGAGTGAATACACCAGATGGAGCTGTCGCTCTCAGGCTCAGCGTGATTCCATGACAGAATATGTTTTTATGTTTGAAACACTTCCACTGAAATATTTTTGCTGTATATTTATAATATTTTCAGTGAAACTGCTGGAGGGAGAATAGAACAAAGAAATTAATAGAAAAAAAAACAAAAAAAAAGAAAAGAAATCTTGTAACTACTGCATTATATTATCTCACAGGCCATAAAAATATAAATACAGGGAATGCAAAGAAGTTCTCTAAACAAGGAATAAATCAGAAACATGAGCAAAATCCTGTGAACTTGGCTGAGAGTTTCACATCAGCATTAAAAGAAAATCAAGTTACCTTTTATGTACATTCTTATTTTCAGCAGTGCATGAAGATCTATAAATTCAGATACCACAGAAAATGTCTTTTCATAATTTCTTTTTAAAGAAAGAAATGTCTTTGTCTTTCTACAAAATTTCTCCATTGTTTTTTTCTTTAAGTCAATGAGAAGGCCACTGCTTTAGTGTTTTTTTTATATAAAAGTCTTTTTGGAGTACTGCTGGAGCATAAACTTCTGAAAAAGGTATCTGCACTGTTAGAAGATCATTATTGTACTTTGAGACTGGCTCTGCATGTAAGAGCTTCTGTTTTTATTGAAACGTAAAGATTTCATGCTAATAAAAGTAGAATACAAATAGGAAGCCAGTGACAGCTGTACCATTAATTTTAAAGCTTATAGTTAAGACCAATCTTAATTGTGTATTTGCTCTAAAGTAATAAACATTTTTGTAAAGCAAATAAGAAAAAAACAAAAGGATTCTAGCAGTGCAGCTAGTCTAAAAATAATTTTATTGTTGCAGTGTCATCATGCTAATTTTTTTTCTGCCTTGAGAAATGGGGAAGGTTTGAAGTAAAGGTTAATTTTCTTTTTACGTACTAGACCGAACTCATACATAATGTAATTTAATTGGAGTTTCACTGAAGACAAATTTGGTCCATTATGTCAGACTTGTAAAATGTGAAATGAAAGTGAATTAACAAACCTTGAACTTGGGCTACATCATAAAGGTTTTGAGGTAAAAGGAATAGATTGCAGTGGGGGAATGTTTTGAGTGAAATCTCGTCCACATGTAGTTAGTGGTAAAATTCCCATTAATATCAATAGCAGGAAGATTTCATCTTTCAGATCTTACAGTAGCCTATTTGGAAGGTCATTCTTCATGCAGGACATTTGTTTTAATGCATTACTAAAAAGAAATGCCCTTCTCCATGCAAAACAAGGGGAATAAAGTCAGAGTTACAGACCATTAGCTAACACACTAATTACAACTGTCATTAAAGTACGTCTTTCTGTGGTTGCGAATGATCCGAGAGATGCTCTGATGTCAATGATTTATAGCGTATTAAAAATTGGTTGACCAGATCTAAGATGGTCTGAATTATTATTGATTCATTTGGTAACAGTTGAGTTTTATAGTTAATAGCCATCATTTAATTTAATAGTCTTTAGAAATGTGGTAGCCGAACAGTCGCTTTAAAGGGAATTCAAAATATTTCCCTGACAAAGGTATGCCTTTGTCCAGAGACACCTTTCCCACCACAAGCAGAGGGCTATTCTTGACAGTAGCAGGACATGGACATTAATCTGTTATGCAAGGGTATCCCCACATGCTAGAAAGTACAGCTGCTTCCTGGATAATGGCAAGGAAAGAGGCAGAGGGGAAGCTTTTAGAGGGACAAAAAGAAAGGAAGAGAACCATAAGGGGCTTGGCACACTCAGCAGCCTTAAGAACTGTGATGTGACTGCATCTTTTCTGCCTCTTCGTCAGTCAGAATCAGTTATTAGTTGATCAGGGTTTTTTTTTTTGGGGGGGGGGGGAGGGGTTAGGAGTTGTTTTGTTTTGTTGTTGTTGTTTTGTGAAGATTTTGTTTTGTAATTTTTTTCTCCTAGAAAAAAAAAAGAGATTTATTTGAACAAAGAATTTCCCCCTACATTAGGAAAAGGAAGTGCCATCTTTTGATCCCTTGCCTTATTGTGTGTCAGGCAACTCATATTTAACATACTCTGAAGCATCTTACTCTGTTTTCTCCTAAAAGGGAGAGGCTGTAACTAATGGAAGAGATCCTTCATACTGTCAGTCAGAGGTTCCCAGAAAATAAAATAAAGCTTATAAACTGACTGCCTTCTCTTCATAAAATGCTGGGTATCAGTGGACGTTATTATTTGATCAGTGCTGTCTGGACTTTACAAAGCTGCTGCCTGGTTGTATCTGTGCACCTTATTCACTGCTGCTTAATTTTCTCTGTTATTTTCTATGTCACTATACTTCTTTGTGTGTTTAAAAAATAATTTGACCAAGAGCAAAGTAGTCCCCCCGTAGATTAATGCTGTAATGAAGTCTCTCTGCTGTGCAAACTGATGCTAGTGGCACAGGCTGAGTTTCCTGCTTATGCCATGTGGAAAATGTCACTGTGAAGGAGCAGCAAGTGACAATCACCGTTACTGCAGCCTGCATGTGGGGTACAAGTTCTGAGTAGTTCTAGTGATTAAGTAGCCTGCACATTTGGAAATTTTTCACTGTGCAGTGTACCATGATTTCATTTTTGTGTAGTAGAGTTATTGGGGGTGGAGAGGGGGGGGAAGGAATTTTACTGTTTACATTTTTCTCACCTCTGTAGTTGTTTCAGTACTAGAAATTATTTTTGATGTAGTGAGTTTCCAGGATTCCCTGTTCTATGCTGTAATTCACAGAGCTTAAGGTTTGCCCCATAATCTGTACAAACAATTTTTTCCTGTCTGGTTTTCCCACTAAAAAGCAATATCAATCCTGCTCATGTTCTGCTGCTGATAGATCCTCACTGTAGTTCTCATGCAGGCATCATAATATTCCCTAAAAATCAGACTGTAGTACTTACTGTTTGCTAGATGTTTTTGCTGGTGGTTTCTCCCCAAAGTTTCTTCTGTTGTTATATATAGTCAAGTCCTCTAATTAAATGCCAAAATCTTACTGATTAAGAGAAATGCTCAGACTTTTTTGCAAAGGTGGGAAGAGGATGTTTATGTCCAGTCCATCACTCTCTTAAATGCATAGATTTTCTGCATTAGTTTTGCTCTCACCCATAATACCACGTAATGCTGCATGTAGGGCTCCTGTTCTTTGTGTGTCTGTGTCCTAATGAAGATAACAGCTTATTATATATTCTATTCAGTAACATTCTGTTTGTTCACTGTCTTTGCAGCTGACACTATCATTTCAAGCGGTATATTAGCACTAATCCATCATAGTTTATATGACTTAAAATCAATTTTAAAATATAATTCATGAATGTGTGCAAAAGTGGATGAGTTGTGTTGTTGATCCTGACTGAAACCTATTTTAGTTATCCCCAAGAGTGCTCTTACACATAAAATGGCTTTCTTCCTTTCAGTGCGTATTATGAAAACTACTGTATAATTCACTGCTCCTTCAGTTGTGCAATGCCTTTTGTGTGTGTGTGAATACTGTTATTTAACTACTCTGTATCAAATACAAAGGCAATTTAGCGTGAAATTATGTGTGTGTGTGGAGTGTTTATAGGTTTGCTAGCCTTTTGTTTGTGTCTTTGGATACAGGGGAGAAAGGGCTCATTATTCCATTATGGGGGCAAAAATTTCTTCTCTGTATCTTCATGATATTTTTTATTGCTGTGTTGAATGCTTTCCTGTGGCTTTTGGATAGTGCAATACACCTTTGACAGATCTGCCAAAAAATTTCAGACAAAATGACAAATACCAAAAAATACACAGAAATGCTGAGGACACTGTGTGTCTCTGAAGTGTTTCAGATTTGGCGCATTTAATGAAAGCAAAGGAATTAAAAGACAATAAGAGAAAATAGAAAAAAAGAAAATGTGTATAGAAAGCAGGAGAAAAAGCAGCACAAGATTGTCTTTTTCCAAGTCCTTGCTGGTCAGGACACTCACATGTTGAGGATTTGTGCTCAGGACTCTTTTGCCAGTGGGGACATGACTTTATATCCTGCTTTTCAGGAGAATTCCCTTCCCATCCTTCAGGGGTGGGTTGCCTGGTGATCAAGAAATGCCCATTTAAGATCTGGCATCTGGCTCCTTTTCCTCACTTCACTGAGCATCTAAAAATGATGTCTAAATTGGATCAGTATGTATGGGAATTGGCTGAGTGAGAAACATCCTCATAAGGTGAATATTGGCTATTGGACGAAAAAAGTATGGAGATTACTCTTCTGTAGCTGTTTATAAATGTTTCCTTCAATCTAAATTGAGCCCAAAATAGAACATTTAGGTTAATGAATTAAATCCAAAAAAGAAAGTTTTCTATTTTTTTACCTGCAAGAGGGGAGGGAGAAAGCCCTATTTTCAAGTAATACAAACAATTTTCCTCCACCAATGAGTTTAGTAACAGACTGAAAAAGTCAATTATTTGAGAATTTTTCTTTTATAATTGTTTTCCCCCTTTTTTCTAATATCCCTGATCTTGTTGATTAGATCAATCACTATTCAATCTTGATTAGATCAATCATTATTCAATCTTGATTAGATTGAATAATCTAATGTTTTCTAGGAAAACACTCAGTTTTTTGAGTTTATCTGCTCTTAAAGTTTTGTAGTTTTTCAATCTTTCTGCAATAGTTAGAGTGGTAGAAACACACACCATTTTGAAAGACTTTTTTTAAATGGCAATGTGATTGGAAACTCCCTGTGAGAACTTATTGCAGAAAATCAAAAATCCCAGTAATCACCAGATAAACTGGTACTGTCAGTGCAGCCAATGGGAAGTCAAATGGTTTTCCTAGGAGTACGGTAGGAGCATTATTATTCTTTTGCCTTCTCTTTAAAAGTACATATTTTGGGCTCATGAAATATATTTTTTGTGTTTTTAAGCTATTTGACAGGTGTGCCACCAACCCTTCTTTTTTTTTTTCCTTTTTAGAAGCAATGTCAATCTCCTTTGAATACACCTGAATCAGAAGTGCCATCATTTATTGCAAGAAAAGTATCTCGGTATTCATGCCAGAGGAAGACAACTTTAAATAACTACAACCAGAAATTCACGGTAATATTTATTCCATCCATGAAATAAAAACTAGTATAAATAAAATAATTAATATAGTCTTTGTATTAGTATTTTCTATGGTGCCATCAGCAAATTCATGAGTAAACAGGCAGCACAATAACAATTAAAAGTTATAAAACTGCCATACTTAAATTAAAATTGAGTGCAAGCTTAATTACATCCTCTAAGTATTGCTGAAAGCTTAACACAGTGGATCTTTAAATACACTAATAGCTTGTAAACACATGAATTTTTAAAACAAATGATAGAATAATAATCTGAAAATGTCTTTTAGCCTTTCATCACAGGCTTATTTGACAAGTTGGAAGTGATGATAAGCAAAATTTTGGTTTAGGTCTGTCCAGGGCACTTCATGATTGCTGTGCTGCCTTCTAGTTTGTCCAGGGGTTTGGTTCTTTAAAGTTTGGTTCTTAATTTTAGATTTTCACAGTTTCATAGTTATGAAAACAGATTGCCTGTTAATTATTTTTAAATCACAAAAAACTCCAAACACAGAAACCAAACCAAACCAAAACCAAACAAGCCTTGAATTGTCTAGTTAAATAGAAATCTTGGAAACTGTCATATATCCTGGTTAATGCTCATAACATTACACATTTCAGTGGGTATGAAGAGCCTGAGTCCTCTGGTTTAAATACCTCTTAAGTTTTATTGTGCCTAATGGCTCCTCTTGGCTGGCTCTAGATATTCAGTGACCACTATGCCATAGGAAACATTTGTCAGAGCCTCTAATGTAGCGCAGTCTGAATATATCTGGCAGAGTTGTGTGCATTCAACTATACCATTAAGCACCTCCTCATTTTTCTAAAGCTTTATTATTTATCTTGTTATTATTTATAATTTTTATGAGTTTGCTTTGTGTTTGACTATAAATACACAAAAATCGTTTGAGTAAATGTTATTTGTAAGATCCATATAAAAAGAATAGCAACAGATACCAGTTATTTGTAAATAAAAACCATTTACAAGACAAACACTAAAACCTCTGGGAATTCAGAACTAACAATAAATCTACAAGGAACTCCAAAATGTCTCCATCTGGGAATGCATAGTTAAAAATTAAACAGCCTAAAATTTGCCTTGTAGTGATGCTTTGAAATAACCATCAATGATATCAATTATATAATACTGTTTATGGTACTCATGTAGCTTAAACTGTTTGATCATTTAGAAAAAGTCACTTTATGAGCAACATGATGGGAATTGAGTTTTTGAGCCTGTTTTGAGCCCGAGGTTGGACTAGAGAGCTCCTGAGGTCCCTTCGAACCCCATTCTAACATTCCTCAAACTGTTTCTTTTGAATGGCTGTTGTGCCCCATCTCCTTTAAAAAAACCCAAGATTGTCAATGTTACAGTTTAACCTCTTCAAAGCAGTCATTCTTTTTCACTGTTTACAAATATCAAATACAAGCTGGTGTAGGGGAAAATGTCACACCAAACATAGTATGACTGGAAGATAATAAAATAACAACTCTCTCTGAGGAAAAGGAAGTATCTTAGTTCTACACTTCGTGAAAGCAGTGCAATGTGGGAGTCTGGCTCTTTTTTGAATTTCCTATATTACAGCATTTTGTCAGACACTCTGAAAGTGAAAAAAACTAAAAGTAAATGGGCAAAGATAATGGCAAAGTAAAATGGTTGCTCCTAGAAGGCACAAAGTTGTTGATTTTTAATTATCATTAACATTTTGAGTATGTTCATTGAGTGGTGTCTGTTATACCTGTGTTTCACAGAGGCAGTCCCTAAATTACTTCAAGGCTTATCATTGCAGTGTTCTTAATGTCAACTTGTATTTGGTAAATGAATTTAGCAGAACACATTAGAAGCAAGGCAGTGTGATGACTGGAGCGCTGAGACTACCTTCTGTTATTCTCTATATCAAACATTTCTGAGTCTGGGTAGAAATTAGGCCTGGTAGCAACAATGGTGGCAGTTTTTCATCTTCATGCTTTGAGAGTAACCATTCTGAGTTCATGCTGTATTTTATTCTGGAGATGGAACTGGGCAAGTTGATAATGCTTATGAGCCTGCCTAATATCTGCATCTTGACAGTTGTAAGGGGCTGTTGCTCTTGTTCCTCACAACCAAAGCTTGCAATGACAGCTGAAGAGTTTGGCTGTTTACGGACTGCCAGAGCTGGCCTGTTCCATGGAGGCCTCCCAGTTAGTCTGCCTAATATCACAGGAGCCTGATTTTCAGATTTGCTGTTGTTTTGTCGGTCTCATATTAAACCTGTAATTCACGTTCTCAAATCAACTGATTTTTCAGTGCAAGCACTTAGCAAATGCACTGCAGCATCGGTATAATTCACTTGTGTATGCTGTGGGCAGCCAACCATTAAATGACAGATTTTCTCTGGCTCAATACCATATGTCCTGAAAATTGGGTCTAAACCATCTTGAGTTATGCCTTGATGGTGATATTTTATTATAACAACTTAATTCTGTGAGCTCGGGTTCTTGCCTTTTCTTACAGATTTCCTGTTTTCTTTGGTTAGCTTGACAAAAGTGTTTTCTGATCTTGCCTATATCAAGGGTAAAAAGCTATTATTTGCTTATGCATTCTTGGATGAATGTGGATGAGTCTTCCTTTTACTGGCCTTTGCCCTGTTAGGCTGTATCAAATTCCTCTTTCAAATAAGTAGTAGTTGTGTTTGAGAAAGTGTAGTTGTCACATTAGATCAGTCACTAATAGGCAGTGACGTTCATACAAGGGTTTGGATATGCTTATTTCTTGGGACAGGCCCTTTTGGGGACTTGATTTCTCTGGAAATTGATAATGAGTGGTAATTTTTAATCTTGAGTCCTGTTCTGCATGTATTTCCCCATGGAAGACCACTTAGTAAAACAGAATAGCAGAGATATTTGGTGAGAGCTTGTGAGGGAAATATGGTTGTTGAATACACTAGATGCAGCGCCTATATTCAACTGTCTCATGTTTCCTTTCTGATGTAATGGCCAGAGAATAACTTGCAGAAAGTTGCAACAAACTGATTTTATACCATGGAAGAACCTACAGAAGGGATTGGCAAAACCAGTGCAGATGTTAAGGTTCCATCATGTTCAGTGTGCACCAAATCCTAGCCAGATTGCTTTTTATGAGCTGTGGAGTGGCACGGCTTGTTGTGTGAAGAACAGAGTATGCTTGTCAAGTTGTGTGCCAAGGAGGAGACGGCGGCGTTGTGTGTCAGTTCATGGAGTAGAAATGCAGGTGCTTCAGCCCTGGGCTTTGTGCCTTCTTTGGGTCACTGTGTGTCGTGCCCTGTGGCCTTGTGGGGTGCAGGTTGCGAACCACTGCCACGGGCTTTACCAACTTGGGTGTTCCAGGAGTGCACCTGAACACACAGCCCTGACTCCACAGGTGATCTGTGTTCAGATGGGTAAAGCTGTGAAACAAACGTGCAAATCCTTTTACTGTCCCCTTAGCATGTTTCCTTTATGTTTGTCTTAAACATTAATGTTGTTATGGAATATACTAATACAATATTGTTCTCTGGCTCCTTTGGATCTAGCCTCCCTCTCCCACTGAAAATTTACACTTGGAGGCTGCATTGTGTTTTCTTTTGCTAAAATAAAAGGAGTCATTCTGGTGTGCCTGAGAGGGATTGTTGGATTTGAATATTAATACCAGACTGCAATAAAATTCAGAAAGACATTCTTTGTGAGGAAAACACAATTTAATTCTTACTGAAGAAGCTAATTAAGTCAGAAGCAAATGGTTCTGTGATTCTGAAGCTTATTGCTAATGCTACTGAATGTTACTTTGCTTCGGCTGTTACTCATGGTAATGAGAATGAGGATGTTCAGCATGGGAAAGACGCCTGGCTTCCTTTCCACTCTGTTAGAGGGAAAAATACTCCTTTTTTAGTTTTCTTCTTTTCTATCTGCAGAAATATGTATCAGTTATGCCAGTGGCTCAAGCAATTATTATTATTCTATTTTAAAATGGACCTCAGAAGGATCTCAGCATTAGTTTTATAATGAACTTGGGAGCTGTACAGTAGAAAACCACTAACTGAATGGTTACCCTTTATAACATGTAGTGTCTTACTGACAGCTTACTTCAGTAAAAATTCTCCAGACTGCACCTCTAAATTGCAAATTTTGTAAATGTATGTGAAGTGTATACCTATTCAAAATTAACTGATCGTTTGGTCTAAATAGCTTCTGATTTTTAAACTGAGAGGGTGCTCCCTAAAATACAGACTATAAATACACCTGTACCTTTCAGCAGTCCAAATTAGTATGTATACATCAAGTCTATGTTCCTTTCTTTGACCATATTAATGTGTAATAGGCATTTCATATTTCATGTTTCTAATCAAACTGTGTGTTTATCTAGAGCATTTTTATGTAATTAACGCTCTATTCCTGTGCGTGTCAGCAAATCTTCTCTCACAATTGTATTGTTTTCTTTTACATTATTCACAGAAAAATGGAAACTTCTCATGAGTTCAACTCTGTTTGAAGAAATGAACCTGTTGGTTAATAACAGGAGCAAATGGAGCTAACATATTTATTTCTAATAACAGCGTGTATGCAAGGACCCAGAGATGGAGCACGTTATGCTATTACTGTTATTCTCTCAACTCCTTTGTTTCTACAGCTGATGTAAGATAACATGATAAAATCTTTGGATCTGGGCAAGTATTGGCCTTTACACTTCAGATTAAAAAAAAAAAATCAGACTGAATAAAAAATGAATAATTTCATGTAGTTGGAAGTCACTCTAGTCAACAGTACAGGTTGGCTCAAATTGTTTAATTCTCCTTGAAATAAGCACCTGAAAGTATTTTTGTCTTCTCTCTCTGTCTGTACAAAAAATGTTCACATGCCATATATATCTTTCCACTGAAATGCAAAGTAAGGATTTACACTGAGGAACAAGAGAAGAAAATTATTGGAATGAAAGGTGCATTCTAAAACTTTGGTCAGTTTTGAATGGACATCAAACACTGGAGACAGATGGAGAACTGATGGAGAACTAGTACCCCAACCATTGGGTTTATAACTTACTAAATAAACTTCAAGTAGAAAACAGTGATTGATAGAGAAAGCAATTTAACTCAAATTGTTGTTCTGAGTATAATAGCTTTTCAAACAGGTATCATGGGGGATGTTTATTTTTTTAATCACACTAGGCTGTTTAGCTCTTTAGCAAATTAAATTTACCTGTACAATGGTATGCTTGTATTTTTTGCATTTGTGCTGCAGTAGTGTTTGCAGGCTGAAGTGAAATAGGAGCCTTTCTTGTAAGAGATGCTGTACAAGCACATTGTAAGAGACAATTCAAAGCATGGGCTGTTCACAGTTCTGATAGACAGTGAATGAAAGATAGCAAGAGAAGCAATGGAAGGGAGGTGTGAAGCAGCTTTCCAAGGTCTCGCAGCAGAGGAGTTGGGAGTGTAGGCATGGGAATAAGAGAAGTGCCCTGTCCATGAACCTGCAATGATTCCTTTACAAAAGAGTTTAGATTTAAAATATGTTTTTTGATGTGGTAATATTGGTGACTTCTGTTCTAGCAGAATCTTAAACTTAGTTTATTGAAGACTATGGAACTGCTCTGACAGTCTTGTCAAAATGAGCAGGATAGTATGAAGCCTAACATGGGACCATTAGTTTCTTTTGCTTTTCTGAGTGACTTCTACTCTGATATCCATGCTGAATGTTATCGGGTCAGCTGTTCAGCTGCCAGAAAACCAGCATAGCCTTATTAATTATTGTTTTTTTCTGAGAATCTTTCTCATACGTTAATTGAGAATCTTTGTGTTGGCTTTACTTTTTTGATTTTTAGCATTTATAATACTTTAGTGTGCATTTTTACATGTATAAGGTGCTTATTGGTAATTTTGCTTTGTTAATGACATTTTATCTTATTTGGTCTTAAATACCAGATACTAAATGACATTCAAAATTTCTCTCTACATCTGTCATCTTCCTTAATTTTAACACAACAAAATCTTAGTGTATCTTTGCATGTGTCCCACTGGGATCTTGAAGTCCCTAAATTTTTCCATAGTCCAAGTTTCACCAACATACATTCCACAATTTCAGACATGGGAGTAAAATTTGCAATAACTGAAGAAGTGAAACGTAGCCTAATAATAACACTTAATTAGAGCATCTCCTGCAGAATATCCTGAAGATTATGAAAATCCCATATGCTGGATATGTCTAGAAATTTAGTTGCCTTTTAAACAGGAAATCTGATTGTAAATCTGATTGATAAAGTGATGGCAAGGTCCTTAATGTAAGAAACATGCAGGTTTAGAATAAAGGAGTCAGTAATCTTTCCCTTTTATATTGCCATAAGTAGACTTCACCAGAGATCTACTAGATTGCAAGATTTTTTTCAGCTAATATAGGAGTTCTATATTTCCCTGTGGAATATTATTCAATGTGAACTATACTATTCAACAGACAGCAACTCCAGCTGCTTTTTCTTAATAAAAAATAAAAAAAGGAAAGATTTCATCAAAAAGAATGTCAAAAGCAGTTTTATATAAAGAGACAGATCTGTCATTAGTTGCAGCATTTGCAGGCACTGTTTTTTTTCAGATAGGGAAAAATGAATATTCAATACTCTTTGTTTATTTTAAACAGCTTAATGAGCTTCACAAAGGCAGGAAACACTGAGAAATGCAAATTGGAATCATAAAAATGTTTTGATTGTATTTTCTCATTGACAATCAACTGCTTCTGAGTAAAACACTACGCTAGATGGTCTTTTCCAGTAGTGATGGTGACACAGCTCTTCTGAGAACTGCCCTCCCACTAGTAGGAAGGGGCTAATACCTCTCTAAAGCAGCAGTGGTGCTGGTATATGCAGACACATTTGCCACAATGGCTGGTTATTCAGTGTAGAATACGTCTATTTACATGTGCGAGTGAGAAAAAGCATCCCTAGACTTTTTGAGCATCCTAATCAAGAGCAAGTCTCTGTCATTAGTACATACTGCTGAGCAGCTACTTTGGAGAACTGTTTTCTGACTATGTGTGTCAGTATAGACTATTTTAACAAGAAGGTAGCAATTACATCTTTTTAGTTCTGCCACTGATTAATGCTGTTAGTATTAATCTGAGTAAGAATTTTCTTGCCAAATGCTACTTTCTTGAGTATTCATGTGTACAGATCTAAAGAGAGAAAAAGAAAGTAATCATAATTTTGTGAGTGGAACTGTAAATTTGACTTGAAGCAAGAATTGTGTCTTCTACTGCATAGTAAGAAAGAATCTTGGAAGCTGATAAAGAATCAAAATAGCAAGAACTTGGGAGAACATCCAAGAAACCCCACAGCAGAAGGAAGATCTGACTCCTGTCACCCCTGTTGTAAAATATATTTCCCCACTTGCTTTGCAGTACTGTCTATGCTGTGTTTTTTATTCCCGTATGCAAACTGGGATGAACCCATGTTGCTCGTGACCTCAAATTGGTAGTTTCACCTTTTCCTGCATTAGTTCTCTTTCTAAATGGAAACTATGCACCTGTCTTTTACCAAAAAGTGTGTAATTACATACAACATAATCTGACAAGTAAATAAAGATATTAAGTGTGGAAAAAAAGAATAGCAGTTGAATAAATCCAAGAATTAGCTACTGTGAGAGCTTAAAAGACAGATGTTAGAAAGCTAAGGCTTGTGCATTGTTCTTCTAATAGATTGGTTTTTTGATTATTTTGGTTTGTTGATGTTTTGGGTTTTTTTCCCCCAAAGCAGCACTCTCTTCCCCACATTGATTCCTTATACCCAAGGGCTACTTGAGTATAAATGGTAGTCAAAGCTTCCAGATGAAGTGTGTTGCTGAACAGCTGTCTTGTGCGGTCTTTCATGAAATGTCATGAAAATGGAATTGCACGACCCTCGCTAATCAGGGTGGCTGATACATAAATATGCAGCTAAGGGGAGGATTCTTCCAGTGAGAGAGACAACAGGTGACTGATTCTTAGATCAAAGAGTGAATTTATATTTGTGATATAGAATAATGCAACTTCTCTGTAGTGAGTTCTAAGTATTTTTATGCACTTTAAGATATTAGTGAAGATAAATAAAATGAAAGTGGTTTTGTTCAGCTAAGGTACCTTTTTATTCTGAGGAGATACTGTCAAACCAATTAAAATCACATTTTTGTTTTGTTAAGAGGAAAGATTTGCAAACTCTAGGGTCAGAAAAGACAATGTTTTCTTGATGATTTTGAGTAAACCCTTTGTTTTGCTCCAATGAGACTATAATGTTTATAATCTAAACAACACATCCTGTCAGATGGTCTACTTTTCTAGAACTGACCAAACAATGAAATGGGATGTGTAAATAATCTACATTCATTGTGAAAGGCATATTTAATTTTAAGGCGTTGTTCTGTTTTAGTGATCTAAAAGATGGGAGCTCAAGTAAAACCTTGTTTAAAGCAGGTTGAAACCCCTTTGATGCAGGATGACAGATGCCGTTTTCTATGTCACAGATGTAATAAAAAGTTGACTTCACTGCCTTTGCTGTCGTGTTAGGGGGCCGGGGACAGACTCACCCGGAGATATTACACGTATAGCATTTAGGATGTACAAGGCCTGCTGGTTTTTACTTGGCTTTATCTTCCAATCTAAAGCATATTAATGTGAGGATAAAAATCAAAGCAAAATCTAAAATTTTTCCTTATATAAACCATATCTTCATTACAAATGGAATGAAATTTGGAGCTAAACATGAGCACAGAGGGCAGGAAAAAGAGAGTTAATCTTACTCCTTCCTACTATTCACTGTAGTCATTGCTCTGGTAAGCCATTTGCGATCTCTTGCTGTCTGTATCACACTCATTCCAAAAGCATTTCTGAACAGGCGCTTGGGCTACAGCTCTGTGAAGTGGTAATTGCAGGCAGATGCAAACTGACAGTCACTTCTTTGTGTTTTTTTAGTAATGCCTTGTGGGTCAGAGAGGAAATGGGACTTAAGGTGGAAAACAGGAAGGAAATGCAGCAAGTGATGTAGCGAGCAAAAGGCTGGGATCTGCCAGCTGCTCTGGAGAGCCTGTCTGAAGAGTAACTGCTGGGGCTGTGGCTGGAGTGCAAGATGCAGTGCAGGGTGGGCTCTCTGCATGGCTGGCTGGTTGCTGCTGTTCTGGCCTGCCCTGTGCCATTTAATGGTGCACAAGAGCATTCCGAATGGCCAGGTGTGAGATGCAATATTCCGAACCGTTGAAGTCTCTTCTGGAAATGGTATACTCCTAAACATTTCTGAAGAAACCACTTAATTTTGCAGTCTTGAAAATTTTTGAGGTTTGTGAAAGGTTTCATTAAGAACTTGTATTTCCAGCTGCTAATCAGTTGCAAATCATCCTAAGTTCTTAGGTTATTCACAAACTTATTTTGCAACCTTTGTTTTCTCAAAACCTGGTGTACTTAAATGGGAAAGAACAACAAAAAAAATTGCCTCTACACCATTGTGTGGTCTGCTCCCTGCATTTCATTTCTAAAAATTGCTGCTAGATAGATAGACAGTTGTACATGGGAGATATGGGACATATATATGGAAGGACCTCAAAGCTGCATAAGTTGCATATAGATAATTTAAAAAAATTATACAGACGTTCTACAGGTATTTGAGTTCAATGTCAAATAAACCAAACCATGGATAGCTGAAGAACCATAAAGAAAATGTATTTCTATATGCATGGGTTATACTTCTGAAAAATGAGGAAAAAGAGTTTGTTCCCTAAATTACTAAATAGAAGCATGACTATGTGTTCAGAAAGGAGGTGGTTTCCAATATTGCCGCAGACTCCTATTTGGTTGTGTCTGAAAGCAAAGATGTTACATACTGAACAAACTGAATTATTTATGGTTGAGCCTAATTCTAAAAGTTATGGCTCTATTTCACATTGATTTAATTAGACTTGCACAAAATACATGATGTATATCTCACAAGTTTTCAACTTTGGTCTGTTTTACAGATCAAAATATTTTCTTACATTTGTTTCGAAAGTACGATTTTTATACCTGGAAAATGTCAAGTGGTTAAAAAATAACCCTTTTTTTATTTTTTTATTTTATTTATTGTGAACTCTATCTTTTCACCCTAGTATAAAGAAGTAGGTCTTGAATTAGCATACAAAGTAACCTTTTTAAGGAGTATACTGAATATTTGAAGCTTTTATTAACTTTAACTTTTTTTTTATACCTCCCCCCACCCTAGGATGCCTTTGAGATAATGGCCGAAAATTATGAGTTCAAAGAAAATGAAATATTCTGCCTGGAATTTCTGAGAGCAGCTTCTTTGCTGAAATATCTTCCATTTCCTGTAACCAGAATGAAAGATATACAAGGGTTGCCCTGCTTGGGAGACCAAGTCAGAGATGTCATTGAGGTAATGTACCTCTGAGTCATTTGCCAATTCATTCTTTTACACATCTACACTTAGAAGTCACAGAGCACTGTTGATATCTGTGTGTATGTACAGGTGTTTCCTGTAATAACAATATGTTATCCTTGGTACTAAGAATGGAATGATTTCTGGAGACCTTTTGTAGTAACATAAAGTTCTGTCATGGAACTCCCACCCTTAAGAATAAAGGTAACTAGCGAATAAATACAAAATAATAAATAATGCAGTATCAACTCTGCATGTAATTTTTAAAAGGTCACGCTGATTTGGATGTGACAGGTTAACGGTTAATAGTTTTGCTCATGTGACTTTTGCCCTTGCAAACACCACTTTTCTCTCCTGAATGCTTTATTAGAAATACTATTTTTGCAAAACTGGTAAATATTTTAGTACTTTAATGTTAAATCCTACCATGCTACGTTATAGCAAGTTATATATAGTTGTAGCAGAGCCTTTTATCCAGGTGACAGATGAACTTTACATTCTTCTTGGAACTTCGAGTATTTTGCTTTAATTCTTAGCCTTTTCAGGACCCCACATCTTAGGTGATGTTATTCCAGCAGGCAGCTGGTCAGGGAGTCTCAGCTGTCTGGAGGGGTCATTGCTGACTGTTGTGCTTCACTCTGGCTCCATGTTTGCCTCATTCCACTGGTTAAGAATGCAGCCTCTGAAGTGCTCTTTGTAGCTCCTACCTGGGGGCTGGGAATTCAATTATGATCCCACAGAAAACAGGATGGTTTGTTGGGGTCATATTGTTGGAGGTTTTTGTTTGTTTTGGTTTTAGCTTTTATCAGAAATGCTAGAAGAACTGTACACTCAAGAAAGAATATATTTGTTCTTGCAATGCTCTTACTTTTAAGAGGAGTAAACTCAACCAAATAATGAAATCTAATTTTCAGGACAAGTGATTGATAGCTTATGATAAATAACTGCTTTCTGGCTGTGAATTTATGAGTAAATAAGTACTGTGAAATATATTCCATGGTCCCAGTTTCTACTTCATCCTTGAGTAAATTTATGAGTAAATAAGTACTGTGAAATTTATTCTGTGGTTCAAGTTTCTCCTTCATCCTTCAGTAATTTTCTGTCTTTAAGAATTCCAGAATCTGATCCTAGTGGAATAAAACAATATGCTCACTAAGGGTTATTTTCAAGTTTGTACAGATTAATAAAATCTGCTTTTAGATTATTTTACTTTATCTTATCATTATGGTAGGATCTCACAATTGATTTTTTTGAATTTATTTTTATAAGTAAAATTTTTCTCTGTTTAGGGGATTATTGAAGAAGGAGAGAGTTCTAGAGTTAAAGAAGTGTTAAATGATGAGCGATACAAGGCATTTAAGGTAAATCCTTTGAGTTTTGTTGCTGTTGTTTAAAATTTCCCTCCCTTTAGTGGAACTTGGACATAACCATCAATTCTACTATAAAGGAACAACCAGTATCAAGTGCAAAGAAGGAAAGGTCTTGAATAAAAAGAAAGGGAGAATGAGAAACTGATAGAGTAATGAAAAATGGTGAAATAATTTTCTATTTTTAATTAATGTGTTGCATTTGTAGTTTCTCTTAAGCTTGAACTAAACAATTGCTTTTTCCTGAAAACTAGTGTAATGCATGCTCTTTTCTGTAAATTTAATGCAATGTTGGGTTTATTTCTGCCTCACTTGATTATCATTTTGACACTACACCATCTTATTCTGGCATTAAGAAAATACCAGGTGAAGAAGATGACACAAAACTATTATAATTCTTTTTTGTGTAGGGCAGAAGGAAGAGGACTGGAGATATTTCTTCATTAGACAGATTGTAGAGTCATAGTCACACTACTTCATAGTTGCAGGGAATCTAAACCACATAAATAAACAGTTCCCATTTCTGAAAAATTCATTGAATTCTCTATTGAAAATATATAAACTATATATATGTGAACAAATGTATTTTTCTATTTTATCTGCAGTTTTAATCTCTATAAATACCCTGTTTCTGTCTTCAGAAAAAATTAAAACAGAGTAAATCGAATGGCAGTGTTTAAATCTCCCCTGCATTATTCACTTTAACTAGCAAAAGGCTCTTCCATTCTCTCTGACCTGCAACACAGGTATGAACAGATGTCCAGTGACAACTGTTGATGTATCTCTAGCAATATTCAGGACAGAGGTGTAGATTCACATCTATAGCAGGATTCACAAACCAGAGTTGCTTATTAAAGAATGATTGCAGTACTGCATGATTGAGGATCGGCCATTAAATCTGATATTTCAGAGTTTAAGAAAGTCTCTTGGAGATTAGAATAAAACCTATTAGGGAACAAATTATCTGAAATACTGTATGACTTGTTTCACATGCAAAATTACAACAAATTTAGGGGGCTTTTGTATTAGCTGAGGACATGTCTCAACATTTTGGCTAAATTGGTTGTAACCATTTGTTTCTACCAATTTTTATGAATTTCTAAGAAAGCCAAGAAGAATCCCATATTAGTGAATTCCTAGATTGTACTGTTTAGCATGATCCTGGGGACTGCTGCATGACTCATCATGACTTAAAAGATCACTGCTGGCCCCAGGACCATAGTTATCAAATGACTGAATGTTTTGGTCATGTCTATGTTTTCAGTGTAGGGTACAGGGATTGACATGGCCAGTGTGCGTCCTTACAGAAGTGGATGCTGCAGAGAACAAGTTTGTGTAATTCATTTCACCAGCTGACAAAAAGCAGTACCCACACACACAATTGAAGAAATGGGCTATTTTCTTCTTGTGCTGCAGTGCTGGCAGCATCTCTAAATTGACATCTACAAATATACCAAATAAAGATGGCAAGAAAAAGATGTGGTGGGGTTTTTTTTCCCCAAAAATTTGTGCAGTGGCATAGAATCCATTTTCTTTAGTTCTCTATCCCAACATTAATTAAGTCTCTTGGAATCATTTAAAACCCAGTAAAAGAACCTTTTGAAAATCTTTTAGCATGAGCAAAAAATTAAAAGATAACAATCTAAGTATTTAAAAAAATCACCTTCTTTCATAAGCACCCATGATTCAGACAAAGCAGAGGTAATTTCATCTATTATGTACAAAATGTAGGGTAATTTCTATTTAATATTATCCATTATTTTAATTTTTCTTTATCTTAATTATTTATAATGAATTAATCTCTTTAGAAAAACAGAAAATAAAGCTAGCATAGTTGGAATTCAGAGGTTGTAGATTCCATGAAAAACAGCAGTTATTTCTGTCTTACACAGCTACTCATTGAATTCCATAAAAGTACAAAGAAACTATGGAGAGTTTCAGTATTGACAAACCAAACATAAAGAATGTGCTTTCAGGCAAGCATGAAAGTTTTCCCTCTTGCTTTCATATCCCTGTTCATCTGTGATATTGATCCACTGAATAATGCTTACAACTGTGACATTTTTGCTTTACATCCTTTCATAGGGGATAAGTTAGTGTACAAAATTACTTGGGAATAAATGGAACAGCCACACGAAAACTTCAGACTGGTAGATTCAGGTGTTTTCCATCTTTTTTTCTGGGTAAAATAGTGAAATATGTGCTCCAAATAAGACATATAGGAATTTAGCTTGGCTCTTGTGAGGACTGAGAGTTACAAGGCTATTTACAATATGCAAAAACCCAAAAGTTACTGTTTTTACTTGAAATTGGAAAACAGTATTGTGAGTGATCTCCAACATGTGTCTTTTGGAATGCAGTATAAGAATCATAGAATGGTTTGGGCTGGAAGGGACCTGAAAGATCTTGTTCCAGCACCCCTGCCATGGGTAGGGAAACCTTCTGTTAGACCAGGTAGCTCAAAGCCCCATCCAACCTGGCCTTGAACACTTCCAGGGATGGGGCAAGAATAGATTAGTAGTTTTTATGTAGTTATGGTCTTTTTCCATGTCACATTGAGATCTATTTGTCCTCAGTGCAGAATTTCAGGAGCTCCAGGGTTCTCACTGGTTCCATCTTTCGGTAGTGCTGCAACACTAACATCATGTGTACATCTGAGAGCTGGTAGTGCATACAACACAAAATCATAATGTCAGGCACTTTATGGATAGTCTTTTGACATCTCTTATTCTATGAAGGCAGTATCAGGGAATCCAGAAACCTAATATCACTGTTTGGATTTCTATTGAGAAATGGAGTAAAATAAAGACTACTACCCTTACTTAAAACCTTAGTTGAAAGCGTGCATTTAGGTAAATTACATAAAGGTGCTGGACTACTGCTGTATTCTTGTTTAGATTTCACTTTAATGAGAATTGTCCATGTATAAAACCAGTCCTCTCTTCAATGTAGCTATGCAAAGAAGGGAGGCTGAATCTGTATATTGGCATTACACTATTATGTATCTTCAGTGTATGATTAAGTCTGCCTGTTATTTTCCTTGTGGAACCTTGTTGTTACCTACTTAGTATTAATTCACTGCTCCTTTAGAAAACAACATTGAAATGTGTGTTCTTCTACTGACCTTAGCAATTTACTTCAGTCTTTGGAGTGGGAGTGAAGACATCTGAGAAATGGTACAGAATGGGGTTGCGAGCTGTGGAAGAGTTAAAAGCTGACAAGACCCTGAAGCTGTCAAAAATGCAGAAAGCAGGTAAGGTGGAAGTGTCACAAAAAATTGTATGTCAGTGCTCTAAGAACTTGATAACAGAATTGCAGGAGGAGACAAAGTTTATACATCTGTTTTCTTGCTGTAGGGTCTTGTGAATATTGAATTATTAGGTGAAAATAATATTTGGACTAACAGAGCTGCTAATTAAAAATGGTGTCATTCAAAACATAGGAATATGCATATTTTTAAATTGCTTGCACAGATACCAAATGAAATCTTTCATACACAAACCTATTATTGGTTCATTATTGCACAGGTTGTGAAGAAACTACAAAATTGGGAAAGTCCAGAACTACTTTTCAGAGGAGACCTGTCTCCTTCAAGGCAGCTCTACTCCAGTGATAAATCAAGATTCGTAATAAAGTTCTTATAAAATTCTTTCCATAATCCTGGCACATCTTAGCTTTAAAAGGTTAAGCATGGTCACATGAATAATGTTGCTTTCCCAAAGATTTTTTTTTTGTGTACTCTGTTTCCCTAAATAAAGAACACCATTTAAGCAAAGAAATTAATTGAACTGAGGAAAAGACATTATATAACATGAAATTATAATAATGTAACTTTTTTTTGCATTAAATTCATGTGTTTTACATCACCTCAGAATCCCTTGGATCAGCTTCCCACATTCATGCCCCTTTGTTCTATTTTCTTTTACGTATCATATTCAAATGCCATATAAGCTGCAGGATGGGCTATTTTGACACAAGCCCTGTGATCAGAAATAAAATGGCTGTGATATTTCACATACTTCTGAGCCCTGTAGTTGGGTAGAACACCGTAATTTTGGGAAGGCTGCCTTTTAAAGCAGTACATCCAAGACCACCATTGATGGGAGCCAGTAGAGAAGTCAGAATAATTTATAAATATTCAGGTTCTCGCAAAGTGGAACAATTATTGTGACTGCTGCATTACAAATGACGTGACAAATAATAATGACAAAAATATATATAAACTCTAAGAGCAAAGATGAGGGAAAGAAGAGCCTGTTTCTAGCCTGTGATCCTTCACACCCACAGCAAGAGACTGATTTCAGGAATGGTAGGGGGGGGAACAAAACCTGAAGAGGCTGGATCAGAATTTTTCTTCCCACGTGTCCTAAAACAAACCTGTAATTTCAGGTTCAAGATGGAGCATTTCTTAGTTCTTGCCACTAGGTAGGGCTCCCTTGCCCATGGTATGAGCAGTGTGGTTTAACTTCTTGAAGAGATGTGCCTATTCACATGGGCCTTGCGTAATGCTGTGTAGATGTTGCTAATGCCATGGAGTGATCAGCGCTTTTTGCCTTTGATTTCCAGGGTTACTCTACTATGAGGACCTTGTTAGCTATGTATCTAAGGCAGAAGCAGATGCAGTAACCTTGATTGTCAAGAACACTGTCTCTACCTTTCTGCCAGATGCTTTAGTTACCATAACTGGTGGGTTCAGGAGGTGAGTGAAAACAAATGGAGTCACTTGGCTGTTTTCTTCAGGTAAATGAGAGATGTTTGTCTTGGAAAAATCAAAGAAATTTGGTGGGAAGGTATCAGAGTTGGTTTTGAACTTTTTTTTTTATCCTGGGTTTGTTGTTTGTTTTTGTCAAACCGGAGGGCAATTCTATAACATTCCCAGATTGTTCTGTTTTGTTACTGTGGATGGATGGGTGGTTTGTTAGAATGAAATCTAAGAATAGCTTGATGGAAAAATGATGTTTAGATCATATACTGTACTTGAGCATCTTTTTTTCTCCTTCAGCAGATGTGAATTCCCAAGGCTGAGACTATTGTAAGGCCACACTTAAAGGAAAGATACAATAGGCTTAAGGCAGTCTTTGATTTCTTTTTTTTTGAGGTGGGGTGTGTTTGTTGTTTTTTTGTTTTTTTTTCAAAGAGATCTTAACTCACATGAGTTTGAGATGTGCTGAGACAGCTGGTAGTGTTAGACGTATACTTTGGAGTAAATGCTTACTAAAATGACCATAAAGCAGTGACTAAATCAAATGCACACTAACCTCTGTAGAGATGAGATGATCTCAGAAATTCTTTACTGGCTGATTTTTCTTCCCAAAGTTTTTGGTCTTGCTCTGTAAAATCAAACACAAAGCTGTTGCTCAGAATATACAGAATTCATTGTTTCAGCACTTGAGAGCTTTCTTAAAGCCACACAGCTAAGTATTGAGACTGGGAATAGTCTTCAGGAATTCTGGTTTCCTTGCTCTATACTTGGGTTCCCATTATGTCCTGCTTGTAGTGTATGTCATGCTCATAAAGCAAAAAATCCCTACTCAGCACCTTAGATATCTTGCTGCTTAATTTTTTAGCTTGTAAGATTTTGTCTATATTTTAAATATAAAAATATGTTTCAAAAATACTCTAGTATTCTCTTAGAACTCATAATGCACGGTTCTGTAACTCTTATGCAACTAAAACTGGTATGAGAACAAAAGACAAGAATGTTAATAGTTAATGTATCATCTGTGTGATTTAATATTGTGAGCCTAGATAGGTTTTCAGAGACTCAGTCCAGTGCTAAATTAAGGCCTTATATAATTTGTAATTTCTATATACTTGCACAGTGATTGTGCTGAATGTTTTTATCATCTTTGTGCCATCTTATGATATTTTTAATTTTTTCCTTGAATATCCCATATTTATTGTAAGAATGTTTGCAGCCTGTAGCTACATAATTTCCATAAAACAATGTGGTCAATCAGAAAGATTAGCCTTAAATATGAACCCTGACCAGAGATATAAGAACAAGATCAAATTTTATATTCAAAACCACAAGTGTCATAGTTCTGTGAGTCTTTAAGAGACAAGTGATGGCAATCTTTTCCCAGCAATGCAAATCAGTCAGGGACCTTGTGTTATTAGTAACTTGCATGCACCTGATTAACACATGTGTAGATGGGTCAGAGACTTACAGGTTATTATACTGAAAACTCACAGTTTTTTCATTATTTAAGTACCTAATTATGCCTACCAGTGAGTAATTCTGTATACTAATGACATGCCTTTAAATATACAGGAATATAAATGATACTCCTAAATGATATTTTACCAGCCCATGGAAAATAAATGCTGCAGTGTAGGATTTGTAGAAACCTTGATGGATTGAGGTACCTTTATCAGGCAACTATATTTTAATTGCTGAACTGCAATAGAGTTGATTACATCTGTTCTTTTTTGCCTGCCTCCTATAGTGGCAGTATTCTTCAGCAAGAAGTATGTGTAAGCTAAGTAGCTCAAAGTTTTCAATTAGCAAGTTGTTATTTGTTTCATTCATCATTACATAAATATTTTAATAAAAGAAATAGGCAAATTTGCTAACTCAAACAACCTGATTCCCTCATACTACACCTTGTATGTTACTAAGATAAGAGGAAAAAATAGCTCCTGATTGCTCTGAATAATGTATTAATTCCCCAGGATCTGGATTTTTCTTGCTTATACTTGTTTAATAACTTGGATAAAATTGAGCAGTTGATTGTTTTCCTTCATATTTGACTGGAGATTTGAAAGTCAGGAGTCTTATAAGCCTTACTTTACTATGCAGGAGAACTGGATGAATTACGAGGAGCAGAACTTCCATGGTGATCTACAGCCATGGAGATTCAATAGGGTAGAGAACAGGGAAGTTATGTTCTTTTTCCCAAACTCATTTAGCACACACATGGAAGAATATATTTAATGTGTGTTTACTAGATCTTTTCTTTTAAATTCCTGAAATGTCATGAAATCAGATAATGTAAAAAATTCTTTTATCAAAATTAGGAAGAATAGTATAAATTTCAAGTAAATAATAGTTTTTAGTTTTTTTTAAATCCTAGCAAACTTGTTCCTAGACTTCTGCCTTCACCTTTAGTCTCCTGTATGGCTTCTTTTATTAATCGTGTAAAAAATAAGTGTCATGATGGCAACTCTTCAATATCTTCCTAATTTGAAATCATTCAGGAGCAGAAATTACTAAATTAGTGAAGTCTGGATGAGTTTTTCCCTTGTTGCTTTTCTACAGGAACCCTTAACTAACTGACTGTAAAACATACTCTTCAAATTTCAATGAGTATATTTTCATATGAGAGGCTGGGAGAATTTTTTCTTTCTTTTTTTTCCTCCATCTTTTCCCAACGCTCATCTGGGCCATTTTGAAACAGAAATTACAACACTGAAACACATGGAAACACAGAAATAAAACAATTGTAGTTATGCAATAGATAAATCACACCCACATTGTGTGGAATGTATTTCATTATGTATTTAGGGAGGGTGTCAGCTCAACTACAGAGAAGGAAGTACTGAAGATGCAGTGGAAATCATACCGTGGACAATGTTATCAGAAACACTGAATTTGCCATGCAGTCTGTTTGAATTGGCATGGCATTATTTTCAGTGCTCAGCCTTTCTTATTTTAAGATTTAAGTCAATAGGGCAAATTTCAAGGTGGGGAATAGCATCTCATATTGCAAGTTAAAAAAGCCACTGAGGGTGAAGTTTCCCTTCTAACATTCAGACAAACAGAATTTGTCATTCTAACAAACAGAATGACAAGTAGACAAAGAACTTCACAGTAGGTATCACAGCAGCGAAAGTGAAGGAATTCTCCCCTTTTTGCTGTAATTCCATATTAATATACAGCTTCAGAGTAACTTCAAGAAAAAGTTGTTATGCACTGAAGCATTATCACCATGCTTTGTAAGACCTTGAGTTTTAACTAACTTGATTTAGCTGCTGCTGTTTGGTTTTGCCACAAGAGGTAATCTAGACTGAGGGCTTCCTAGGAGCAAAACCATGTTATTTATGGCTCCAATCTTTTTACTGGTTATTCATATCTCAATACATTCACTCAAAAAATCCAAATTGGCCTGGAGAAATTCAGAAAAGGATCTGGAATAAGCAATACATGTAGTAATGAGAATATCATATATGTGTAGTTATATATATGTATTTAAAGAAAAACTGTATTTTCAGAATGGTTTTCTGTTAGCCTTTCTGTGTGCTCTGTTCATATGATTCACAAATTTACAAATTATGTTTCAATTTTTTTGTGTTGCATGTAGCACACTCAAATAGTTGTGGGTAGCTCTGCAACAGGAGAATTGTATTGCTATGATGTGAGGACATAATTACTATGTCATTAATAGGCACTTGTTTTTTAGAAAATTACTTAGGCATCATCTTGGTATTATGATTTCACTTCTGACTCTCTCAAATGGTATTTACTTAGACACACTTTTGTTGTCTTTTATCTTTGCCTTAAGATAGAGTGAAGTAGACTGAGACATTTTGTTTTAGGTTATTTTTCATATTGCAGTTCCTAAGAAGTTGTCCAAGTGTCTTGGGCAATGCATCATGCAGAATAATTAGTGCCTCTCATCTATTTTTTCTCTTAGTGGGAGGCTAATTCCTCCATGCTGCATCAGTCTTCAGGGAATTTTTTATCTCAGACTCTCTTATTATTAATTCTGTTCTAACATGAACCTAATTGATTGATAGATCACTATCTCCTTGCTTGAATTTTTTATTATCTTTTAGAAATCAGGATTTGACACTCTAACATTTGGAGATAAGAATTGTTAATAGAAAAGCAATGAAGAGAGGAAAGGACAGGGTCAGTGTGTTTGTCAGGCACCACTGCCATGCTTTTGTATATTACAATGCAAAAATTCCTGTGTGCAGTGACATTTCCTACAAGGCAAAGGAATGCATAAAGGGACAGAACACTGTTTCTTCCTATTCTGTACCAAGAAAATAATTTAAAGATATTCCTCCTTTCAGTCTTGGAGATAAAGAAAATTGAAATAGCTGGGACAAAGGAACAGTTTGAGTGATTATTTTACAGGTTCACGCACTGCTAAATAACCAGTGTTATTGTGGCCCCTTCATTTCAGAAATGCGACTTCTATATGGCATCTGGAATCATATTTATCTTACTGTGTTGGCACATGTCCATAAAGGAGAGAATGTGAGATTGAATGTATGAGGAACATTACAATCCCCAAGCTTTTGGTATATACTGAAGACTTTGTGGTTTATTTAACTGAGATTGTCATGTGTTCTCTGACTGAACTTCTTGATAAATCACAGAGCACTTGAACACAAGTTTTGACTCTCATAAAAGGCTCTATTTGACCTTTTTATCTTGGATACTCCTAATAAGTATTTTTAGGAAACTGTAGATATTCCATAATGAGACTAGAACACCTGACATGACAAAATTATTTTTTTTTTAGGTTGTCAGAGTAAATGTGTTTGAAATCCTATTACACAAATTGTTTTCTTTCTACACAGATTAGGATTAAAATGGTGCCAGACCTGCTAAATTTATACAATTACTTTAGAAAAAAATTCTTTCATTATGTTTTTAGGCAAACTCCTAGTCAGAGGTTGCTTACTCTGCTTACACTTTGTTGTTACAGTGTACCTTTGCACTTCCACTGTTCTTAGATATAATTATTTCTATGGGGTTTTTTACTCCAAACCCCAAACATTAGTAAGGGAAGATATAAACTGTACCCAGCTACTCAAGACTGAATACTGTAATTTCTGCTCACTTTCTTTTACTGCTGTTATAAGAAGTACATTTTTTCTCTGTTGCCATTTCATTTATTCAGGGAGGAATCTGCTGTAGCGGGGCTGTGAGGCAAGCTGCTCACTGAACATTTGAGCTGATATGGTGGTTTGAATACACTCTAATTTAAGCAGATCTAGCATCATCTAGCAATTATTCCAGCAACAGACTGAAGGGACTTCCTGACTATTATTCACAAGCATGGCTTTTCCAAACTATAGTCCACTTCGGATGCGACTTTTAACCTGGAGATGGTTTAATCTGATCTGGTTGGTTTTAAAGCTTAGTAAAACAGCTTTGCCTTACTAAACTCCCTAAATTTAAAGGTGTTTGACCTTGAGATATTGGGATGCTGTGAGTAAAAATATTCTGCGACTGGAGTTAGAAGCACTGCAACTGGCAAGGAACAGAGGTCATCACTAGTTTCTGTTTTTAATTTTCTGTAACCCATTAAAAATTAAGTTGGGAAAGGAGAAAATCAAATTAATGGCTAGCCAAGTCAATTTAGAAGATAATCTATTGGAGTAATTCAGATACTTCCTTTTGTCATTAGAGCTTTGATTATTTTTCCACTCATTTCATCTATTATTAGCCATGATGAATCATGAAGGAGAAGCTGATGAATAAGGTATCTGGGAGCCATGGGCAAAAAGAACTTTGTAAGAATCCATGAAATCACTGAGTCCTCAGCAGTGCATATTCTTTCAAAGCTTTTCAAAACTTGTTGATTCAAGGTTTTTTTACATGTCCTACCCTACTGGATCCTTTACCACTCTCACAGGTTTTTCAGCTCACTGGAAGGCTGCTGTTCAGCTATATACCTCTCTTACCTCTAAAGCCAGTGCAAGGGATGGGCCCAGAGCGAAGGTGGCAATGCTGCTGATTTCTGTGAAGCCAGAAGTTTTACACTGTGTGTGTAGAGCCAGAAAACTCCCTGGCTTAGCCCTACAGTTTTCATGATAACCCTACATCTCCTGGAATGTATTTGTAAGAGCCTTTAAGGTGTCTTTTCTGTTTCCTGTCAAGACTGATGATGACTACCAGGAAGTAAGCTGGAGCAATATAAGTAATGTTATAAAGCGAGATATGAAATCCCAGACTGTATTATTTTGGGACTGTTAAGGTCTCCTGTATTAGCTTTTTAATTTTTCTTTCCTAACTGAATTGGAAAAATAAGAATTAAAACAAAAAGTAGAGATTTCTATTCCCTTGTCAGGCAGTCAATCCAAAATTTTAGTTATGTACTGGTATGTGATCAGATTTGTTATCATTTTAATTCTAGCTTTCATTTAAAACAGATTAACATTTTAAAAATTATTACATTGATGACTTCTTTGTGCTATTAACAATATTTGTTATTATGCAGAGTATAAGGAATACCGGCAGTACCATTTTCAAATTGCAAAGGCAAACTTGTAGTGGCAGGAGCAACATATTGCGAGTATACTGCTAGAAGTAAGATAGGGTATTGTCTTAAAAATAGATTATTCCTTTACAGTTCACATCTTATTCATTTGATATCCCAATCTGATATTCAATGTTAAAATGAAAAATAAAGTGTGCAATTAACAGAATAGAAGACACTGTATATATGAAGAAAGAAAAGAATGACAGCTAATAATGGTAGTCAAAGAAGTTTTCTCCTTTTGCTTTTTTAAATGATTTACACTTTAAGGTCACTTTCAATCATTTTTGATACATAAGGGTCATCCGTTTGACAGTTCTAGGTTTCTGAATTTTATGGAAAACTTTTCAGAATGCTTGCCACTGCATAAAACTAGAATGTTAATGGCTTCACTAAGTCAAATTAAATTTTAATGGCCATGGTTTAATTTTTCTTTTAGCCCATTCACATCCTTTAAGTAGCATTAAATGTGATTCAGTTGTCTTCTAATATCACAGCTGACCTGAATAGCCTTTTCAATTAGCCTTTTAGATGAAGCAGATCTGATACATTCTAAATAAATAAAGATCTCTTTTTATTGGTTAAATGCTGATATTCACAGCTCATTTAATCCATTTATAGATATGCAATGTCAAAAGAACAACAGGTTTTTGTACAATGCTAGTGATAATGTGCATAGATGAGAAAAAAAATAATCACAGCATCTTTGTTTTTGTCAGTGAATGAAAACTAAGAAGGAGGATCTCACAAAGGTCTATTTAAGACTTAAGAAGGATGCATGGCTGAGAAAAGATGAAAATTATTTGACAGGATGTCACACACTGAAAACATTTTACAAAATGGTGTGAAAGATAGTGAGCTACCAATGCAGATTCCCCTAGTAATTTTATTCTGAAGTCTTGCAAATAATCTAATGTCTAAACAGTAGATATCCAAGGTTTTTTAAATTGGTTCATTCTATATTACTGAAAAATATTGTAATTTAATTTTTTCATAGATTATTTTAGCGTTTACAGCATAGTATGTCTTATACAAAAAGTAATAGAAATTGTTAGAAATCTATGATAGTTTGTTCAAAAGCATCTTTGATGTTTCCATAATTCTGTTTGATGTTTGTTCTCATTTTTGGATGACAGTTTCTCAAAACTTTCACTATATAACAGAGACGACCTACTGTGATAAAACCTTCACTGTGTATGAGGGCAGGCATAGGGAAAGAGGCTTCTGGGTTTACTGCTCAGCATGGGAGACAACAAAAGCCGTCTGGGGTGTCTGATATGTAGAAGAGCTGAGCTGAGAATGGTTTGGACTGTAGATGTATCTTTTCCAGTGGCTTTGGTTATCAAAATGCAAGAGAATGGTGGTGTCATTAGCTGGAGTGGATTTCAGCACTGACTTCAGTTTTGCTATGTTAGTTACTTGTATGAGTGTCAGATTATGACTAACAACTAACTTGCTTTCTCCTGATGTGAAATTCTAGCCCTGAAACAAATACCAATCTCTCATGACGGCTGGTTCATTAGACTCACCTAAGTGGAAAGAAGTGGTGACAGCTGTCAGTATGAATTACAGTACTCCCAGCTCCAAACTCCAGTGGCTTCTGCAGTGTCACTCTTTAAGATAATACACCATTAGAATTCCAAAACGTAAAAACAGATTTTGCATTTTTAACATGATTTTCTAGACAAGTTTGCCAAAGTGAATGTTTTGAAAAGTTATAAAAGGGGGTTATAATGCAACTATTTATAGTCCCAATGTATCAGTGAAATATACTTAATAGCCTATGTTCTACTGACCATTCCTATTTTAAAAGGTTGGCAATAAAAATTGTGATTTTTATAATGTTAGGTTAACTGAGAAGTATTCATTTGGCATTTTAGAACAATTAGCATACACAGTAATAGTTACTATTTGCATTATTGAAATTAAACATGTAAATTGCTAGGTTCTGGTATGACTTATACTGAAAACACTCCTCTGGTGCTGTGGAAGGGAATATGCTTTGCCTTTCTTTGAACACAATTCTTTCCATATACAAGTACATAATTTTACAGTGAGCATAGAATGTGTATTAAATAAGTTCACAAAATGTCTTTTGCACAGGACATAGGCACTGGTGCTGAGACAGTTTGAATAGGATATCATTTCATTAAAAAATATAAAATCATCACATCCTATACTCCGGGTATTATTATGACATATAATCTGGGGCTGAGGCAGGGAGGCAGTTTGCATGATACAGAGCATGTACTAAAATTGATTTATCAGTATAATTTAATAAGCTGGAAAACCTGCTTCCTACACTAAAGTTGAACTGTTGCTCTCTGAATGTTTTGGTAATTTGGGAGTAGATTATTATGATATGTTGGGGGGAATAAAAGCTGTTCTGATTAAAAAGGAAGCTGTACAAATAATTGGTACCTAACATTAACATGTATAGAGATATATTCATAGACTGAATGAGCTTCATTTTCAAACTCTACAGACAATGACAAGTAATTCTTTACAAGAAAAACTCAGACAAGATAAATGAGGGTAACCATAGAACTATTCTGAAGCAGAGTTATATGTGTTATATGTGCTGCAATTAATTTGAAGTGCATAAAATAGGGCTCATAGGAGAATTTGTATATTGCTGTTTGGGAAAAGATTTGATGTAAGTGGATGCTGCCAAGGTGAATATTGCAAGCCAAAACATATCAAAGATGTTATAGAACAGTTCTATACACAGAAATTAAGTTATTGAATGTAGTAGATCATGCATTTATATGTGGGGTTATCTGGAACACATCTAAGAAAATATTCATAAGTATTGCTTGTTTTCTGTGAAAATTATCAATTCTCAATGAAGAACATGGCAGGAATGTAATTCTCTTGCCTGGTAGGGGCTACAATTCAAGTGATTTTTATTTCTTTTGCAAAATGAGTTTTTTAGTCAGAATTTCTGTTTCATAATTAGCCTCAGATGAGAAATTTCATACCGATATTGTGTAATTTCACCTAAAGACAAGGGTATGTGAATCATGGAAGAGGTAGTCAGAAGCACAGAACCCTATTGTAATGTGTCACAATACTTTTTCAAGATCACTGGAATATTTTGATACAGATTTTAGCCAACAAATTGAACTGGCAACTTCAGTTAAAACATTTCTGTCTCATTTATATTTAACTGTACACATAAATCCTCTGTTTTCTCTCATTTTCTTGACCAAATCTATTAAATCCTCACTGTAAATAATAGATCAAGTAATTAGAGAGAGAGAATAAACTATCAACTATAATTATCACTCACAATTTGTAGCAAAATCAATCACTAGCAAATATTTTCCAGTCATTAGTGGTTTTTTTTAATGGTTGGGTGTTTTTGCCTTTTATATGGGTATTATGGGAAGGCATCATGTTTTGAATTGCTGCTCTGAAGAGTCACAATAATTGGAGTGCCTCTTATAAACGTTTGACATGAATACAGCTAATATCATTCATTGATTTCTGAAATGCTCAGCCAGTGAATTTAAATGGATCAATTTTAATACTCAGGCTAGGGAAGTATGTTCAAGTATAATATTTAAAATATAGTACTTGAAAAATATTTGCTCCATATGGATGCACACTAAGGGTCTTACAAGCTACCTCATAGATAAATAGCAATTGAGGAAAAGATATTCATGATACTATAAAAATGCAAAGTAAAATATCTTCTACCAGGTATAGAGCATTAGGTACAAGGAGGACTATTAAGATAGTGGGATATATTCAGGGAAAGACGAAGTAGGCAAGATTAGAAAAAAAAAGAGACAGGAGAGAGACTTGATATAAAGTACTAGGATAAAAGAGAAACATAAAGCACAAGAGGTCAAATCAGACACGTATGTGGCCTTGATGATATGGAGGTGCCTAGTTTGACAGATAGCTCTTTTCCTTACGCTTTTTCTATAAAATAGTTTCATTGGGGTTCACCTGCTGAAAACAGGATGCCTTACAAAATCCAGGCCTCTCAAGGTGGAAATGGAATGTTAGAGAGAGGGAGATAGTAACACTGTAACACCAAGAAACATACCGAATCAAATCAAAACTCTTCATAAAGAGTAATTGAAATAAATCTTTGGCATCAGTCTTAGACTAAGTTCCAGGCAGTAAAGTCAGCTGTAAGGTATCATTAATGGGCCAGGGATATGGCCTGGCTATGATTAAGGGACTTAATGTGTTAAGACTGAATAGTGCTAATGATGTTTATCCGGCTTTCTGCCAGACACATCTAGGTGCACCGGAGAGCAAGAGCCTCTTTCTTGTTTTGTTTCAGACAATGGTACTTAAGCATCTCTTTACCTATGAACTCCAATGCCTGTGCCTAAGTGATTCAGGACAGAAACAGAAATAATGCAATATATTTTGTCTTGTATGCAGTCTTTCTTGAATGTGTGCTGTTTTCTCTGAGAAGTTTCTAATGCTTCAGTATTATTATATTTCTTACTGTAATTTTGTTTCTTAATATGTCTTACTACTAATTGTTTCAGGGCATCTGTGACAGAGATGAAGTTGTTCTGAGAATTTTGCACTCTATTAGTGAACGTTTACTAAGACAAACAATAGTATTCTGTGGTTCACTGTTTCCAAAAGAGGTTTTGCAGGCTCAGACACCAGGTGGTTCGGGGTTTGCAGGATCAAATGCCTGTTGTTTAGAGTCAAGAGATCAAAAATCAGTTCTAATTCTACTAGGTAATGTACTGCATAATTTTTTTCCATGGTTTTATTCCTGGCAACCTGGCTTGAAAACAAGACATTTATAGCACAGTTTACTTTTTGCTGATATACTCTTTAGCAGAAGTCAAAGTTTATTATAGACTAGTTACTAGTTACTGTAAAGATGGTTGATAGCTCAAGCTAAGAATGATATTTTCCTGGCAGATAATCATGAGAAAAGCTGCAAACATTGGTGACCTTGCAACCAGGGGATACATTTTGCAGATCCCTGTGAGCAAGAGTAGCCATAACATTTTAATTAAGTGTGATGTGATGGTGCCAGTGGTGTTGGGGACTTGATAACAAGGAGGTAACTGCTGGTTGATTATTTTTATTCTGTTATGAGTCAGACAGGAAATTTTCTACGTGTGGGATAACAGTAAAAGACTAAAAAGGTTTACAATAAATCCTGTACAAAATACCTGAATTAAAAGATATAGTCAGATGCAGTATTTTAATTGCTTTCCATTTGGGAATGGTGGATATGTTATATTCTTGCTATATCATGAGAGAGTTGGATAGAAATGTTTTGAGTAATCTTTTTGAAGATTGAAAATTCAGCATTAAATAGAGAGCAACTAAACCTGATAAAATAGACCTGGTTATAACCATCAGCTATGATAGCTGTTCTGTGGTAGAACTAGGGGCTGACTTGGGCAACAAACCAAAACGAAACCAAACCCATTAAAGCCTTATGGATGGATTGCTTCTTCTCCTATAGATGTTTATAAAGTCATGCTAATTCACAAACTAATAACCTTACACTCTGTATGTTACGCTAACAATCAAAGATGGCAGAACCTTTCCCTTTTATTTTGGAATATTTTACATCTAGGGAGAGTTTTAGTGGGTAAACACAGCAGACATTCCTAGTTATGTATCTTGTTGCAGAGGTTTCTGTATCCAGTTGCACCTTATCTGTTTATATTCGTAATAATACCTCATTGGACATCCTCATTTCATTGTTACTTATGAAATGTTATAGTAAGCATTTGTATCACTAGTATTGCATCCAGACTTAGTAAATGTAGGTCAAACCTCCACCATTCTAATATCGTAAATGAAGTGTGGACAACCTACATTCTAGCTAAAAGGTCACTGAGAGCTTTGTTGTTGATTTCAGCTGAGTTATGACAAAATAAGTGGACACTTTCCACTGATTGAGAAACTGAATTGGAAAGAAATGGTGACCCAGGAAATGCATCTTCATATTTCACACAAAAAAATTGTGTACCCATATTGAAGGTGCCCTTTAATGTCCCATTACTTGAGATCACACAACAGTATAGGTTGAAAAAGTCAGGAATATATTCAGAAATAAGTCAGAACAAGAGTTAAAAGAAATATGACATGAGTGGCTCTTTGAGAGACTCTCTGAAAATATATGGCTAGAGCTTTACAATACCTGGACCAGGAAGAAGGGCACAGAGAGCACTCTAAGAAGTTACATTTGCAGAATATTTCCTTGCCATGGTTTGGGAATTAAGGAAGTTGGTTAATAATAATCAGAGAAGCTTTCAATGTAGAATTAAGTCAACTGAGTCAACTTCGTGAGCTCCTTAGACTGATGGAGGCATCACATTTTGAAGCAGAGCAAGGGAATTTTGTAAAGGAGGTAACAAGATTTCACAATGGAAGGATTTACTTAAGTTAGAAGTTAGATTTAATGACAGGCTTGTCCACACTTTAAAAGGTTTTTCTGGTATGCTTATACTTGTAGAATATATTGGCAGCCTTTCTCTGTGGAGATGCTGTGTTCCTTTGATAGCATGGTTTAAATGGTTTTCCCAGATGGAATAACCTGTTTTGGCCCAAAGACTGTAACTATTTCAGCTTCAGGGAATTGCCGGCTAACAGTGTGTGTTCCCACAACACAGCTATCTTGACAAACCACTGATGTAGACCAAGTAGCCAAGTTTTGAATTTCAGTTTGTGTTTGAAAACTGATCACAAAACAGCCATAGTTATTCTATGCGTTAATTATGGTGTAAAATCTGTTCTTTTTATTAGTAAATGTTATTTTCTCTGTAAAAGTCTAGTTTTCTAAGTGTACTCAGTAGATTAAGAGTAAAGTCCTCTTCCCTTAGACAAAGTTAGTAGATTGCACAATCCAAATTAGGTATCAAAAGAGAGCAATCTCACTTTCTCTGGATTATCCTTCTGTAAAATTCCCACCTACCTTACTTGCAGTAGGGGTACGCAAATGTAGTTATGGAAAATCTGTATGTCAGGGCAGTCTTGGAAAGTTTTAGCAGCTCACTCTAAAAAATCAAGTGAGAGAGCAATGTTCTTAAAACTAAACAGACTGTACACATTCTTGAAGTTTAAACTGCGTATTTTTTTCAGAAGTACTTGAGTAAAACTTCAGTGTCTCAGTAGAAAAGCTAGACTCAAACTCCTGCAGCTGTATGGTAGCAACCATGCAAATGTTTAAATTGAAATTAGCATATTGTATTCCATTTGATGGAGTAGATTGAGAAAATGTCTTGAAGTAATCATGGCTATAATAGAATATATGCATATTGCCACAAAATGCCAGTAAATGGGCTTCTCATATCTTTGTCACTAACCCAAACGCAGGAACAATTACCTGCACTCCTCAGCCATCACACTGCCAGCTCAAACAGAGGTGTTAATCCTATTTTATGTTAGAATTTCTGGGGGATATCTTTTTTTGGTTGTCTTTTCTTCCCCCCCGTCCCTGTAGTGGTTGCAAGCAATCTATTTCTCAGTTCAAGGAATTTTAATAGAAAAACTGTCATGTTTATATAACGTCCAGTACAGCTGAGCAGGAAGCAAATAGAAACCTTTATTTTTATGGTAGGTTGATTCTACAGATTGTCCCATCACTGCCAAGTAAGTGAAACCCAGGCTGAACATTTAATATCATGCAGACATCCTGAAAAGGCATGTTTCCTTCCTTGCATGAACGTTAATATTGTCTTTTAGATTGTTTAAAGTGAATATTTTGGTTATTGGAAATGCCAAAGTAGACATGCATGAGAAAGAAATTCTTAATGGAAGTTTCTGTGATAAAGGGATTAATCATTTTGAAACTCTCGAGAGAATTAGCCAGAGGGAATTAAAATAGACTGGGATTCAATATACATTTTCAATCTACTGCCAGAAAGCTTCAATACATCAAAAATTGTTGCTATAAATCTATTTGTTAATTTTTTTACAGTATCTGCATAGAAAATACCTTTTCCCTTATTCTTTAAAATACTTTAAGTATTACCTTATATATATTTATGAGATTCTGAGTAAGTAAAACAGAAATGTGATTCTGAATCAAGCAATTTTCTCTTGAACAAGAAGAAATAAATCTAAACTAGTAAATGAAAATTGTCTGTTTCAAAATCATTTTTTTCTAGTTAAAAAAGTGACAAGTAGCTTAATAAGAGCATTTTTAATATACGTCTTTCAAAATTAATAATGCAGACTTTTGTCTACTTATTTCAGTAAATAATTTGAATGCAACTGGCCTTACTGTTTTCTCTTCTGCATTATTAATGATGTTGAAGAAATCATTAGGTTATTGTTCTAGCAATATATATCTCTCTTAGCTGAGGTTTTGGTTTGCAGCTAATGCTGTTTGAATTGTGGTACCCAAGCAGATTATTCACCAGTTGAGAAAGAAACAAAAAACCCTGGAAATCTTTCTGGCTTATAAATCCAGAAGCTCCATGCATTTCAACCATTCCATTCTACCATTAGGCATTTGGAATTTCTTTGTGGTTTTGTTCATTTGTTTTTTCCTGAAGTACATAATACTCTCTGAGAGATCATCAAAACATCTGCCATCTTTGAGTACACTGATCTCTTATTCTCTCACAGTTAGAGGTGGTTGAATTTCTTAGTCTCCCAGTTTGCATAATTCTAAAATCTTCATTAAGGCTTTTAATTAGGCTAAAAGAGACTAGGTATTTCAGGATGCCTGAGCAGGTCTAGTCTGAAATGCGTGCTCTTATAATAAAAATGTACCTTCTATCCAGTGAAGCCTGATTCCTTAGTATGTTCTATGTATTGTAGTATGTTCTTTTTATCCTGCAGATTTCAGATTAATTAAAATTTTACAATTTCTAGTAACCAAAGATGCTGTACTACTGTCCTACAGACTGTTCGAAAGTGAGAACGTTTGTTCCATGCTATCATAGAATGTGCTGACAGTAGTTTTTGTATGCAAAACTAGATAGTTGTTTTAAGACTAAATTGATCTGCATACCTCACATTTCAGCTGAATATATGAGATCCCAAATCCACATCAATAGTTATTGGAGTGTATATCTTTTTCAAAGGGTGTTGAAGAGGTTTTGTTTTGTCATTGATTGGCACCCTGGAAAATTTGTGTATGCAGGAAGTTTCTATGATGTCATTTGAAATGCTTGATTGAAATGAAGCATAATTTAAAGAATTTGCCAAGATAGCAAAAGCAAAACTTCAGAAATGTATTTCATGATTTTAAATAAAACTGTGACAGATTGGTATGGTACATTTCATAAGCTGTAAAAGCTTGAAGTTATACAGATGTCTTCCAGGTACAGTTGCGTTATTTATATAAAATTGAGACAGCACTTGCACTGATTCAAAGCTTAAGCATAGTTTTGTTTTGGTTGGTGAATAGTGAATTTGCTTCAGCCAGAGGATTCAGAGAGGCTAAGCTGTTAGCAGCAAAAAGTCCTCATGTGCAAGCTTAAACGGGATAATTGCTAAAATTGGTGACAGCCACATTCAGGCACCTATGTCATGGGAAGAAGACAAATATGGTCTTCCTGTAGTGTAATAACTAATTTACTGGACATGTGACCACACACTGGAACAGACTGCCCAGAGAGGCTGTGGAGACTCCCTCACTAGAGATATTCAAGAACAATCTCAGTGATATTCTGTGCAGTGTGCTTGAGGATGAACCTGCTTGAGCAGGGAGGTTGGACCAGATAACCCACTGTGGTTCCTTCCACGCTTACCCATTCTGTGAAACCTGGATGACAGCAATGCCATCCAGGCTGTCCAATCTATAGAAATAGCTATACTTTGTAAATAAGAAGTAGATGACTCAATTCTTACAGTGGCCGTTCTCCTATTTTGTTGTCTCAGTAGAAAGCAGACTGGTAGAGGACTAAGTTTATAAACTATTTTAATAGTGTGCAATACATTTGATTGAAATATAATTTTGCAACAGTCTTTTACAGAAATTACTTTTCTGGTTTTCAATAACCTTAAGGTTAGAGAGAAGTAGTTTCAACAGGTGAATAATAAGTTGTCCTCCTCAAGAAAATACATACAAAAATTAGGTAAAGCAGTTTGTTTTTAATGTTTTTCTTTGTGATCAATTTTTTCCCACCAGTTCTTCAATTTTTGACTTCAATTAAAATTTTCATAAAGTTCCACAACATAATGGTTTTTTTCTTAGATATCAGAGTATAAAAGAATCCTCACACAGATTTATTTTAAACTGAAAATGCTTTGAAATAAGGATTGGGTTAAAGGTACACAGAAGCCAATATACAAACACACCATTCACCGTTCATTGTTTTCATAAGGCAGGGAAATATTTCCAGGGTTTTGCATTATACCATTTTTAAACTGTTAAATAATTCTAATGCAGATAATCTTTTTAAGATCTGTGAATAACTAAGTTTAGACATACTGCTGGTAATTTAAGTTCATCAGTTGAATAACTTTTCTGATGTATCTTTTCTTCTTATTACATTAAAGTATATATCTGTTAAAGCAAAGCTTAAAGAAACCCCATCATCATGACATGAAGAGGAGTACTCAGGTGTCTTGTACTCTGAGAAACTGTCTAGGTTTCTTTTGAGTCATAAACAACAGACACAGTCAAGCATAACATGACATACTTGGTCTTTGAAAATGCATGTAGTGACACTAGGTGAGTACCATGCATTACTATACTTTTTTGAGGCAATGTAGTCACTGAGGGTGAAATTATGTTTCAAGTATATCTAAGTGGTATTGCATAGGTTTTGCACTGGTTCTCTTCACTTCAGTGATTTTTCACTCTCAGAACAAAACTTGTAGAAATAATCAGATATGTAATCCCTTCTACTTCTTTATCCTGACTTGATACAAACAGATCTCTTAAGTAATTCATTCTTTGTGTTGTTAGGTGTTTCCCTCAAAGTCTTCTTGAACAGCAGCTACTGATGTACAGTAGCAGTGGTATCCTGCTGAATAAATGAGAAACCAAGAGTGCATCCAGTATTAAAGTTATGCTGTCTAAGCAAAGTTTCTGTTCCTAAAGGGAAAGGGATTTTTCCCAATACTGCTTCATCACGGAGTTGGATTAACTTCAAAAATAAAATAAATAGCTTCCACAGCCGTGGAAAATGGGTTCTGCCTCCAGTGAGTTAGAATTACTGTTACAGTGGGCAAGAAAAATAGCATTTTAATGAAGTGTCCACCCTTAAGCACCTCTTTCAGAGAAGATACCTGTGAATCTTTGCCAAATACTTATATAGTTCAGTTGAGTTTCTGTTGAATTACTTGGTTGGGTGAAGCTGCTATATGCTATCTTTGGCAATTCAAACCTCTGTAGAAGCCTGATTTACAGCTGCCCAGGGGAACATTGGCTCAGTTTTCACTATGTTTTTATTTCAGAGACAGTGTAACCTAAATTATTTTATTCTTAAATCAGTGGGAAAAGTAATTGTGCAGACAAAGCTATGACAGCAATTTTTTTACCCACAAATTGCCTCAAAATGAGTCAGTGTATCTCTCATAACTGAACTGTATCTTTTAAGTTAAATATATCATTATTTCAGTTTTAATTTTGATTGTCTTTGCTGGTGGCAGAATTTATTTCACTTAATTTAATTAGATTATTGCTATTTCATACATTAATCAGCATCCTATTAAACCATCTAACAGATATTAATTATACCCCAAAAGAGCTCTAATGTACAATCAGGGAAGCATTAGCCCTCAAGGGACAGGAATTCCAGAATTTCATTTGATATGGAATACAGACTCTTAGTCTGGGTTTAGATTTTCAGAAATACTCAACTCTCAGTTTTGATCAGCTAATGTAAACAAAATGCAGTAGGGCGACTGAAAGGCCAGGCCCTAAAATAAAGGTCCAGCTACAAAATGTTTGTGCAGGTATCTTCCCACACTGGCACTTTTTATCTTGCCAGGGATTTTATCGTACATGATCACGTGGCATTTGAAAGAAAAGAGAATCAATTTTGGTACTGACTGGGGACTCCTGCTGTCAAACTTCCTTCAGAGGCAACTAGGATCTAATTCTAATAACAATGAGGAGATCAGAAATTATCCCAAGAAGCCAGATGTTTCCCTACTTGTACCTATCTTCCACAGAGCCCTGATCAGATCTTGGTTTATTGTTTTCCTCATTGTTTCAGGCATGTTACATTATTATTGAGACTTGGAGACTGATCTGTTGGCATTCCCTCATTCTGGGTGATGCAACAAATGACAACTGGCATAGATACCCACAATGTTAACATGGGGAGGATCTTTCTTAGTTGTTATTTTTTAATAACCATGGTCAAAATTATCATCTATGACTTGTAATTAATCTTTTCATAAAATAACCTGATAATTTCTACAGCTCTGTCTTCCTATTTACCATTCCAGTCCTTCAATGAAAAGCTTTCCCGAGTTTCAATTATGGAATCAGTGTGATCTTTGGAAAGCTTAGTATGTCTTCTTGTTACAAATTGTATAGATGAGCCTTCTATCTAAATTGACGGAGTACAACACGGCCTCTTGCCTCTGGCATCCTCATCAGTCTTATGTCTCTGTCGTGTTTAAGGTGGGGGCATAAAGACCATGCACAGAGAGAACAAATGAAGCTGATAGTAGAGTTTGGCACACTTGAGAGCCCCTAGTTTATTCTGACTGAACGTTGCCTCTTTCACTCTCCCTCTGCTGACAAAGTAGTCACTGCACAGTGCGAGTCAGGCTTGTGAACAGTTACATTCTGCATTCTGCTGTCTCTGCTTTCTCTGTGTCAGTGTTTTTGGATTGTTAACTTTGGTTGAGCTGCTTTTGCACTTCAGCGAGCATTTATTTTCTTTCTACCTACTCTATATGTATGTGAACCACCATTGCATTGACACTGTTGAATCTAAATGTTGTTTTGAAAATGTGGAGCTGACTTGAATACGAAGGAAAACTCTTGAGCTAAAGCTAAACGTGATTTGAAGAACAGCTTGTGTTTGGTGTACCGGGTTTAGCTGGTCACTTATGCTAGCAATGGACTGGTACATTATTATGCTACTGCTTAGGCTGTTAATACTCTTTACAGTATTTGTCAGAATATGTAATTGAGAGTTTCTGAGGAAATAACTTCAAATAAATGTGAAAACATTTTATTGTAATTTGGGAGACGCTTTCTGTGACAAAATAATTTTCTAAAATTTTTAGCTATTACTCAGTTCCTGTTGCAAATGAAACAACCATGTTGCAAACATTAGAAATTCTTCCATTCAACAAAGGCCTTCAGCATGAAATAACTGTTCAAGAAAGCCTAACACAGATATGGCTGTGGTCATTTCCTGTCAGTGTACTAATTGTATAGCTAACAAAAGTAAATATCCTTTAAAGTCAATAAAGCCACTTACCCTAGGTCCAGATTTTAGACCTGGAAAAATATCAGGGAAAAAAAAATGTACCTGAATAACTAATTTCTGATTAAATTCTGAGTTCAGTAAATACACTTTAGGAAAATTATTCTGAGACTTGTACTTATTTTGCATTTCTGTTTTATCAAACCACTAGTAACTTATGTCAACATTATAGAACAAGATTTTGAAAATCTGGAGTATCACAGCCAAGAATTATTCTTGGCTGAATGAAATCTGTCACTACTTTGCAATTGATAGAATTTTTCTTCTTAGTCTGTTTAAACAGTCCAGGATTTCACATTCTATGTAATAGTTGTAGCACTGTCCCACTCCAGTACTTCAAGCTGAAAGACTTTTTTCCTCTTTATATGAAGTTTATTAAAAAAAAAAAAAGGGTGTAGTTCTTCATAGTTTGAGTGACAGCAGCTCATAATTATTTTAGTATCTGGCTGCAAGAAATTGTCTATCCTTGTTCAAGTTCTGAGCAAAGCCTTCTTAATAAGCAAATCCACAAGCATGAAGACTGCCTCTTCCTCTGAAAAAACACATGCCAGTTGGAGGCAGGTAGTAGAAGTAACTTAATCAGGACTGTGGTTATTAGAGACAGAATTACCATGCCACTTGTATTTGGTCAAACTCAACTGATGTCAAATAATAGTTCTACATTGCTGGTAAAGGGGGAGTTAAGTCAGACCCAGCACAGACAATCCCTCTCTGGAGTCAAAGTGTGGCATTGATATCAGAACAGAGGAAGAAATGTTTGCACTGTGTATGCATGTATGTGCACGTTCCATTAGAGCTGTAATTGCATGTTTGACTATGCATGCGCACTGAGGCTACCAGGGTTTCCCCTCAGGAACGTGCATTTTATCTACTTATAAATTATTTGTTTGCTATGCCTAAAAGGAATGATTCTGCTACTTATCCAAGCTTTCTCTTTGCTGCTCAGACAAAAGATCTTTGTGCTATATCACGTTTTCCATTTCTTCAGCTATGTGTAATCTTCCGCAACATTTAATTACTTTTCCGTAGCCACACAATCATCACTTCAGCAATTGCATTTGTTCTTCTTAGATGTTTATGCATATTGCTCATCTATATTCAAGGAAATATTCAAACGGCCTCACATATTTTGAAATCACTTGGGGATGTCTGTCTAGAAGCTGTCCTCCCTGCATCTCCCAAAGAAGAATGCAGAGAAGATGATGCTTAATTTAACATATAATGAATTCCCGTATTTCTTTCGACAAAGAAAGGATTTTTTAATTTTTTTTTATACCAGCTTCCTGCATCTTAGCTAGTATCCAGCTTGCTATACAAATGAATTTCAGCTGGATTGCTTTTCATCTGAGCTCTTTGGAAGGAAGGGAGTTATATCCTCTGATATTTTGTGCAGACTCTCCACATGCTATCTAAGGCCAGCTCTGTGTAGTACTGGTGGGAGATTACTTTTACTGATTTTCTCAGCTTTCTGTATCAAAATGCAGCTATACCAAATGACCTGGAAGGTTATATTTAAAAAATCTTTCCAGTTTTATGGAAATATTGGTTGCATAGCAATTCCTGACGGATTGATTTTTTTTTGCTATCTTTCCTGATAGCAGTCATTCTCAGGAAGCTACTTGAGTTACTGAGGAATGAAAGGTTCAGTCGGATAGAAAGAAGTTTGAAATATCTATGCCAAATCTGTTTCTTTACACCATTATTTGTTCCCACTTCATTGTACTGTATTTTATGTAGTCAAATGAGTGTATGATTTGGAGATTTATTATGCAATTAATTATATGCAATTAATTTGCTTATTTCCAGGAACCCCACATGAGTTTATGCTTCTTTGTTCTTTAGTGTAGTTGATCAGAGTTTGGAAATGAGAACTTGTTAGTCATCAGTCTCCCAGGTTCTTAAATAGTTATGCTTGACTTCATGCAAGCGATTAATGGCTCTGATACCAGTGGCGGCGCTTTCATGTGTAAAGTTGAGAATGCATGTGTAAACACTGAAGGCTTTAACACACATGGAATGCATTTTCCATCTGTGTTTTTTGAGAGACAGAGATACTAGTTGTCCAGCTTGTCTCCAGTCCAGACTCTGAGGCTGCAGGACCAATGGGCCACAGTCATCTCTGATGGTCTTTCAGAACAGCTATGGAAAATGTTATTCTTCTGTGCTGTCTTCCAGAAACAGAGTGTTCAAGTGCCCTTTCTGAGATGATTTGGAGAATTAATTGAGTTACACAATATGGCAGCTGTGATGAAACAGTATTTTAGACTGCCCTGGAAAGCATGGTACTAAACTGGATTCCTGGTCCAAAATTTCCAGCCAACAGCAAAGTTCCCTTTACATTTCTAATCAGAAGTCAGGCAAATAATTTGTTATTTCACCAACAAGCACAGATCTGAGGTAAACCATTTAACACAAGAATTGTTTGCATGCAGAAGTGAAGTCAGAGTTTTGCTTGAGAAGGATTTGTAAAAAAGTATTATAACCTCACTTTGAATGAAGTGTGAACCTCTGAAAAGGGGAAAACGCAGTCTGTAAAGCAAACCGTCACAGTGACCCATTACCAAATAGCCTAAGTAAGCCAAGGACAAATCTAGTAGAGTGTTTAAGGTTTTAAAGTCAATAGTCATTTTTCTGATCATCTAATACTGCAGGTAGGCCATTCATTTAATCACTTCAATGGTTTGAAGGACTTCACAGAAGAATTTTATCCAAGAATTTATCCTATTCATTCTGGTTTATTCCACAGTAGGGTCACAGATTGCCTAATAAGAGAAAACTTTTATGTGCATTGGAATATAATTCTAGGAACTTGAAAACTAGTATGTACATTTTAGAGAGCTATCAACAAAAAAGAATAAGTGAGGTGCACACAAGAAGTAAATACAGAGCCTGTAAAATCAAGCTAGGAAAGAATGCCAGGGAAACAAAAAGTTACTGAGATCTGTGTATTTCTTCTTGTCCTTCCTGTGGTCTCTGAATGCTAAGCAGACAAGACTGACAAGGTCACTGCAGTAGAGCATAAAATGTTTTAAAGAATAAATCATCCATCAATAAATCATCATAAATCATCCATGTTGTGAAGAAGGGGAAGAATCATACTGCAGGACAAAATTATAAAGACCTGAAAGAAAACTGGAAATAGAGGAAGCCAGTGAAGAATAACTATAGCAAGCTTAGCTGGAAAATACAGGGCTGAGTGTATGTACTGTGAAGAGTGGCAGGCGTGGATACATCTGACCACAGCAGCAGAAAGGGGCTGCCCTTGGAGACAGGCCCTCGCAATTGAAGGGACCTGGTAGGTAAGATGGTGCTGAACAAATCTAGGACTTTGGCTGCAACATTGCAAAGGAGAAATGCCTTTCCTTGGTTAGCAGGCAAAGTCCAGCATATTTTGGCAACACTGAGAAGTTGGTAATAGTTCTGTGTACAATACAATGTCTATAGTAAAGGTAATAAGAAATCATCTTCATGACAAATCCATCCAAAGGTATCGTGCTGTCTGTGAGTTTACTTTGATGACTATATTTCCTAGAAATATGCCTGAGCTGGAGACGCAGTTACTCTTATAAATACAAGCTGTTGTTGTTTACTTTGTATTTCACACACTTCAAGGGCTTGCAAGGTTAAGAAAAGCTTACAGTTTTAGCTAATGCAAATACGTGGAAATACAGTATCATCTTCTCTATCCACTTGAACCCTCTGTAAGTAAAAAGATGGCTAAGTGATTTTCAGGGTTTTGACACATAACTCATTGCTGCAAAAATTGATTTAAGCTCCTCCATTAGTGAAGTCTTGTGAGCAGTAGAAAAATGTCAGCCCATCTTTCCTCAGTTAAAGTCAGTTTATCAGAATTGTCATTGATATGGCTTAATGTACTATCCTGTTGTTTCAGAACACTTTGCACACATAGTACTCTTAAATGTCTATAGGCAATAAAAAGATGAGGAATCACTGTACCAGTCACTGGGCTACCAAATGTCTTAAATGTCTAGTCATGCAGATGTTGCCATTTTAGATTAAGACAATATGATTATCCTTTGCCATACTTTCATATATTTGTTTTAATCATAATGAGAATTATGTTTGATGACTTGGAGTCTAATAACAGTAAAAAAGAAAATTCCAACAACCTTAAAGACAATTAATTGACTACTGAGGAACATTTACCAGCTTTATACAAGTTTAGTCAGCCAAGAATTGAACACAGTTAATTAACAGTGCATTGTCTTTTGTAGTCTTCAAGCTTGAATAAATTGTTATGACAAAAGCTAAGCTGCAATTTCAGTTCTGCAAGGTGCTGTTTTTTTAATAGCTCTACCCCAGCAAGGATTTAGGTTTGGATTTAAAGAAAAGAAAAAATTATGTAAGTGCATCTGAATAGGAAATCCAAAACTTGAGTCTGTGTCTTTTCCTGTTCAGAGCCTCGGAAACCTGAACTCCCCAGTCCTGTCCCTAATTGCTCTGCTCCTGGGGGCATCTATGCTCCTGGATCACCAGAACCGCAGCACTGCCAGGTGTAACAAAATAGTTTCTCAGATCCTGCTTATAACCAGGTAGAATATAGAAACTACACAGATTATCACTGTCATCTCATAAGAGGTCTAGAAAATAGACAAGGTCCGAGCAATTATCATACACATCTTATGAAGGTATGTATTATTTTTACTGCAATGTCCTTGCAGGTCTTTTTATTTTCAAAATAGTACTCAAATTTTATATAAAATCCTTGTAATTGGAGTTTGTAAAAAGTGGTGTACCACAATCAAATCCCTACATCTCCCATCATTCATTAGTGGCTCTGTGCCACCCTGCAGTAAAAAATGGGACATCTGTAGATCCAGAAAGAGAGAGTGCAATGTCACATACTGATGAGGATGCCTATTTAGAGAGGAAAATTCTTAAGACTTTGCTCCCTGTACCGAGAACTGGCTCTGTGTTTTGTATTTAACAGGCGGTGAATGACAAATAACTTGGCTGTGTAAACATCAAACAGTGTTCTCCTTCCTGGCTGAGTGGGTTTAATTCAATAGCTAATAACACGTAAATAACCTGTGGACACTGGCATGGATCCAAAGGCTATCTCTGAACTCTAGTCCTGGAACTGTACCCCAGTAGAAGGCACAAGGAGAGGAGGCAGAGGGAGATGCCTCATGTGAATTAGGAACAATGCCAGTATTCCTAACTGTGAAAAATAAGGCAATAAAAAGATGAGGAATCCCTGCAGTAAATACTGGGCTACCAAATACAAGACAAAACCAGGCAGTGATAGCAGTAATTTGGTGTTTGTTTTTCAAATGAAGTGAATGTTTTTGTTTCAAGTAAGTGACACTCATTTAACTCCCCTCAGTCTCTAGATCATGGTGGAGCCTGCATGTAGCCTTGTGTAAGGAAATTTTTTGAAGGTGATGAGGATTTGAAAAAGACTGCAGCCTGCAGTGTTCCTCTTTGCAAGCTTCACGAGTGAACAAGAGATTGTGGTTTCAAGTCCTGTGTCGTACCTAGGCTTTGGGAATATAGTTAGCTACAAATACACGTGTTTACATACTTCTTGACCTGCGAACAGAGCACCTTGGCACTATTCCATATTCCATCCTATGTGCCCTTTATGAATTTTTATGAATACCCGTGTTTGTATGTGTATGCATACACACACAAATACATACATATATATACACGTGTGTGTGTGTAAAACCCTACTCTGCTGAAATTAATGACCACCTTCCCTTCAGTTTCAACAGAATGATGGTCTGAATCTATGTACACTTTGCTGCACCTTTTTTCATGATTTACAAGCTGTGAGCAATATTATACAGATTTTTAATTTGCTACATAATTTTTCTATTGTAAGGAAAGTAATACGTTTTTCTGGGATGAAATACATTATTTGGTAAAGAGTACTAGTGGAAATTAGACTAAATGTTCCAGTAACAGCCTAATAAATTTAGTTAGAAATTAAACCCATGTGTATTAGTTCAACAAGAACCTGAAATATAACTCTGACAATAAAAAATATCATGTGCTTTTATATGAGATGTAAACTCTCTAACTTCACCAAAAAAGACATTTCAATAAATGTTTTTGTGTTGGGAAATAGATGGCTAGTGAAATACCTTGGGTTTCCTGGGGTTTTATGGCTGGATTGGTGCAGGATTCTTTAGATGCAGTTAACCTAAAATATGTATATGTTGAGGAAGCATTGGGAATCAGCTCCCAATTCTGTCATATTCAAATTTCTTCCTTTGATTTGTTTTTTAAATAATTTTAGGCAAATTTTCCTATGCCACTCTGCATCTCTAAGATAGGAATAGTAAATTCTTTCCTTTTGAAAAAAATGTTTTGAGACATGTAAGTAAAAAATGCTATGTAAGAGTTTTGCATTCTTATTGTAATTTTAGAGATAATGAATGGCATCCTACAAAACACCTTAGAAAGTGTTACATGGAATACTAAATGTTTTCTGATTTCTTGAGTTTGAATTGCTGTTCAGTTTCTAAGCCTAGACTGATGCTTTGTTTGAAACTTCTTTTGAAATCATTTCCACCTGTTCAAGCAATTTCGACTTTGCTGCAGACACAGCACAATAGTTGCATTATAGTGAGTTAGACTGCTTGTCAAATGTAAAGCCTAGACTTTCATCTCCTTACATCTTTCTGCTAATGCTGTTCAACTATCCATCAATTGGATGATTTCCTGTCACACAAATGGCAGTTGACAAGTCTGCCTATCAGTTCTGTTCCTACAAATTTCCAAGTTTAGGAAATTAGGTTTAGTTTCAGGCACTATTTTAAGAGAACAAATTATTTCTTGAAATAAAAAAAACAAATAATATAAAAGCAAATCTTTTATTTTGCAGAGTTTTTATTTTCATTGCTTACATAGCAGTTCACAAGGTCTCTGAATACTTGACACAGTGTTGGCTGAAACACATGTGAGCTATAACATCACATACCCTTGTGCACATCAGCAAGAGCAGACTTTTTCTGTAAACGCAAGTGAAACGTTTGGAGATGTGCCACACTTAGGTGCCACTACTCCAGATTTCAGGTGCTTACTTCGCCACCTCCATAATGCACCTAGTTGCAGGAATATCTCCTCCTTTCTCATGAGGCTGGCTTGATTACAGTCAATAAAGAGATGTGTATGCACTTCCTGTTGCAGTATTTAGACAAAAATGAAAACCTTGTATTGAATCTGCAATCCTCAGATGAACTGCACTGTCAGACAAATTTTCATGTGTTCTCAAGCATTTTATAATGCTGAAGGGAAACAATCCAATAACATGTTTTTTGCCTGTTTCCTAGTGATTGCTACATCCTAATCTGATTTAGGTTTAGCACATTTGGTAAGTAGATAAAAGGCAAGCTGAATACTTAGACTTGAATGAAGAAAAATAAGAGGTTATGACATAATTTTTCATTAAGAACATTTGCAATTAAACTTTGTGCACATGGATTTAATTGTGAAATCCTTAGTGGGTGTAATAAACAAGCTTTAGTCACATTAAGGATGAACTGTCCTCAAAACAAAAGTCAATCCCAATCTCTGCAAAAAGCATTCTTATATTTTGAGAGAATAAATGTTAAATACTCAAAGGATTTATATCTACTCTTAAAAAAACCCAATGAAATTATTCATAATCACAGTTTTGTGCATTAAAGTGTCCATCAAAAGCAATGAAGACTATTTAAGCGTGTGGTAGTCAGACTGACAAGTTTATCTGCTGTCACTGTATTGGATTCATAATATGTAACACGGTATTTTGATTATGCTTTTTTTTTTTTAATCCAAAGATGACTGAAACCTTCTTTTCTGAGTCTTAAGGGAAAGATAAAGAGGGATTTAACATCTGCAAATGGATCTGTAGTATCTAATCAAAAAACAGGACATACATCAAAAAACTTCAATTATTATTTAAAAAAGAGCACTGATGGACACCATAATAGAAAGAGAAGATTCCATTTTGATTAGGTTTCAAGTAGCATTGCTATCACTTTATTCTGCAAACATTTTTTTATAATGCAGCAAAAATACTCTCTTTGAAAGCAAGGTGAAATTCAACAGGAACTGAACTTTTTTAGTCTCTTTGTATTTATTTTTTTTAGGGGTAAGATGATGGGACATGACATTGATTTTTTGATCACAAATCCAGGACCAAGAGAAGATGATGAACTTCTGCATAAAGTTGTTGACTTATGGAAAAAGCAGGTATGAACTAAAGAACATTTGGCCAAAGAGAGATGTTCTAACTCCACTGAATTAAGCCTACATACTGCTTAAAGAATGTTATAATCCTTTTTACAGCTGATTGAAATATTGTGAAATTGGATACTTTTCTATTTGGTTATTAATCATGATGACCTACTTGCATCCTCCAGCTCTGAATGCTAAAATTGAAGGTTATATCAGAAGTGTTCTACACACATTCTGTCATATCTTACCCTGAAAATGTGTAGCTGGTCAGAGATGAGAAATGAAGCTAGGTAGAGTTTTAAGAAAAATTGTTCTTATACTTTGAAACAAAACTCTATTTATTTAATTTCTCCTTGCGATGGGAGTAGGTTCTCCCAAAGGAAGCTACTTCAGGGACTTCCAACTTTAAGCCTAGTGGATTTGGGTGACCTCATGATGTGAGGTGAGTGAGTCTGAAAGCTTAGGCACCAAAGCCCTGGAATTCTGTCTTCCTTTCAGACCATAAATTAGCAATTTTTCTGGCTTCTATTGAAAGATTGGATAATTGACATAGTTTTCCATGATGTCTGTGTTGGAACAGTGCACAGATCTTTGAGGTCCCTTCCAACCCAAGCCTTTTTATGATTCTGTGATTTCATAGAGGAATTGTTCATCTAAGGGTGTGGGACTTTTTTTTTTTGTTTTTGTTTGTTGTTTTTTAGTTTTGGCTTTTTTTTTTCTATTCGGCTTCCTTCAGTTTCAAGCAGCTTTAAAGGTGGAAGTATCTGAATTATAATACGTGCAGGTAGCTAAAAATATTCCTGGGTGAGAAACATATAGTTGGGAATAATAAACTTTTGTTTCTTCTTCTACCTTTCTAGTCAGCTAAAATATTTTTCAACATTTACTGCAGTCCTGTTCAAAGGAGTGGAGTACATTTCAACAAGTAAAAGGCCAGCAATCTGAGGTGAATCATCAAATGCCTCACTGCTAAGTTAAGTCAGTTTTCAGTGCCGATAGCCTGGAGAGAATGCTTTTGAATTGATTCTTGAGCTGTGTACTTTAATTAAGGTATAATAGGTTAACACATGAAAGAATTAAAAACAGCCAACTGGACAAAAGTTTATCTATCTGTATAAAGTTATCTGTTTCAAGGTGGTCAAAGTCTTTCAACTGGATTTAATGGAAGGGCTTCAAACTTGTTTTTTCCTAATAAAACACATTAGCTGAATTCCTCTTCCCCCAGTTGATTTTTGGCCTTTGAAATGTTAACAGTCTAGTATTAATTTTTTATATTTCTCTCATTTCTATCCTAAGTCTATATGGAAACTGTATGTGTTGGAATAGATTGCTAGCAGGTACAATTTAGAGTACTCCAGTTAAAAGGAATGAAACTACAGCAATTAATGAGTGCTGAGGAGATATTCTATTTTTATAATTTTATTATTTATGTGCAGATTCTTTCACAGTCATTCTACTCCCTTTACTCTGAGAAAAGTTACATTTTTTCTTGAAAGGTGAATTTTCACCTTAAGCACACTTGAATCTGTAGGAAGCCATGTGTGGGCCCTCCAAAAATCATGTTTATTATACTCCAGCAAAAAGGCAACGTGACAACAGACCAAGGCTAGAGCCATCCCTGAGCGCAGCTTTCATGCCTTCTTCTCCCCTTACATTACTGAGAAAAATGGCTGATCTGAGAAGTCTGACAACTACTGAAGCTTTTCAGTTCACTCTGAGTTGCTTTCATTAAATGGAATTGAAAGGAAAGAAATAGAAAATTAATTGTTCTTGCTGATTTTCTTGTTAAGGATACAATTTGACAGAAAGGAGTGTAGGCAGAGTATGGGATGCCAAGGGTGGCCAAGAGTTTGATAAGAATACTAGGATTCCTCTAGAAATCCCAGGATGAAGAATGTGTCAGAAGCAGAGATGCACAATGGCCATAGAAAGAAAACCCAAACATGCTGGGAATAGTTTAAAGCTATGAACAAATATTTCCTATGTTCTGTTTGTCCTCCAGGTTTTTCATGGTCTATACTACTAGCTATACTGGCTCTGTACTGTGGCACTTTAATAGACAGACCTTTACTGGCTCTACTAAAAAATAAGCTTCCAGCAAAATCAAAATGCAAAAAAAGAAAGAAAGGAATTATAAACCTCTTGCCTTTTTATTACCTTTGATTTCTAAGCGGGAGAGGAAGACACAAAGAAGCCCCGAAAACTAAAGCACTTTTATACTTTTTGCAGTTGTCTGCTTCACAGCTTTCCACTTTTGTGCTACTGCTTCAAAGCCCAAATTCATCAAAGTGCATCGCTGGGGTTGCGGTGTTGACTTCCTTTTCACAGCTCTTAGTGAAGGATTCCACAATGTTTAACTTTTAAATTATGGACCGCAGCCTTATTTGAATAGTTTAAAGGGCCTTCTTCTTAGCTGAAAAGTTTAATGTAACAAGATCCTTCTATTGAGAGTTGCTGAAAACAAAGTGGCTAAATCAACACCATCGTGCTCTTTGATGCAGCATCACCACAAATAAATGGGCTGAGGAACAGAGAACATGAAGTCTTCAAAGTAGAGTGGCAAAACGGAAAAGGTGCGATGGAGTACACAGGTTATGGTTTTAAGGGTTCCAAAAAGCTTCATAAAGAAAGGAAGAAATTACTTCTGTGGGTTAGAGCTTGAAAGTCTGTGAGCAAATAGGCTGAGGCATCTGTATTGATGTAGCTTCATTCACATACTATGAAAAAATATTTTCATTTTTTTTCTGAAAACCTATATATCTATATATAGCACTGTTCCTGTTGTTATATGAATACTTTCAACAAAGGAAGAGATACTGTTACTACAGACATTCCTGCACTAGTCAGGTTTTCCCTTTGTATTTGTGTAAGTATAATGTTGCATTTTTCTTCTGGCTTTTAGGAAAATGAGGAATGTAAATGCCTGCCTGTGCTTACTTATTTTAATATATTATAGGTATAATTTAAGCTCTTAGCATTCACCCTTGCTGAGGTGATCGGGAAGGGGAGGGTTGGATTAAAGAGGATGGTGAGGAGCAAGTAATGGGTCTCATTTTTTTCTACTGCTGGAAACAGATTTTTGGAAACAGAGTTCACAGAGCCCCAGCACATTCATTATTGAGTGACAGCTGGATTTTAGCAGCAACAAAACCTGTTTCTAAGACAAGACGCAGAAATGGTTAAGATGCCAGAGTAAAGAACCTTTTGTTTCAGATGAAAGGATGCATAAGGATGCAGAGCTCCTTTGTGAACACGTATTGTCTCACCTTCTTGATATATTAGGAATTTTTTATTTCATTCTGGCTCAGCTTCTGCAGAAGCTGAGGAAATTCTTACCTAAAATAGGCTATTGTAAGGTAGTTAGCGTCCCGGACATGAGAGAACTTGGCTCTTTAGGTGGAATATAGGGCTGAATCTGAATATCCTGCTTCTGAGGTTACTGCATAGAGCAGGCAGAAGTGTTCAATTTCAAAGTGTTCTAAGTGAAGATCTGGGTGATAGTGGCATTTCTTAAGATACATGATCTTTCTAGGGTGTGTTGTATAGCTGTATGTGGGTGAGTATGTATAAGTCCCCTTCTGTCTGTCTGTCTCTATCTTGCTCAGCAGTGCACATGCTTATGGCACAGAGGCAGACACCTTCATTCATGTATCCAGTGCTGATCTGTCCATTGCTGTCAAAACCAGGCTGCTCTGGACATGCTCGGAAATATACCATTTCAAGACAACTTCTTCCAGGGAACTTCTAGATGAAAAAGGGACCAAGGCAGCCACATGGTTATGTGGCAGCTGCAGAGTTTTTTATTGCTGATCAAGGCTTTGATGCCATTTTCTAGTGACTCCTCACCCTTACAGACCTGACTGCTCCCAGGCATCAGTTCCTTGAACTGTTTCACTTTCCATCTGACTCACCTAAGTAGAGATTTTTCTGAATTAGCATGCTACATCCTATTTTGGATTAGATACAGGCATTTCATGGGGAAAAAAAAACCCAAAAAACCAGTTTCACTTTATTAAACCATCTCAGAAGGAAATTCAGAGCAAGAACATATATACCTTTTGAAAGAACATACAGGATTACATTTTCAGGTGGTATAAAATGATCCTAATTAAATTTAACAGAATTAATCCAGCCACCAATAATTACAAATAATGACAACATGTAACATTAAAAATGGAATAGGATTTCATTTAACTAAAACTGACATTCTAGTGACTTTATTTGGAAAGATTTTTCAGCGATTGATTTAATATTTTTCTAAAAACTCGTACTTTTCCTCAGTTTGATCATGGATTTACTCCAGTATCAATGCTATTGATGTGCCAACACTCAACATATTTAAGTAAAAGTGCATAGTCATTCTAAAAGTGGAAAATTGTTATGGGTATTAATATAACTGTCCCAAAAAATATACATTTGGTTTTGATGGTGTAAATTTGAGAAACTAAAATTCCCACATTTTAAAACTAGATAGTGTAAACAAAGTCTACAGCACTTTCTGGTGTATAGATTCAAGCCAACATTTGCAAAGAACTGCAGATTCCCTGACAGAGAACAATAAGAAAGCTCCCATTGTGCAGCTAGCAGTGGCCAGGACTTCACACACTCGTCATAGCCCCTCCAGGCAATGCTTTTTGAAAATGTACAAAAGCGCCATTTCAGCTTTAATTTATGGGGGTGATGGTGATGGTCAGTGCCAAATCAAATTAGGTTAATTGGAAACATTATCCCAATGGATATGATCCAGGTTTTGGCTCCTATTTAAAGGTGATACTTGACTCTGAATCAGGTTTCAGCTGCCTGTTGAATACAGCCCCTGTGTAATTGTTGCCTCATTGCATTTGTTTTAAGTCGAAGTAGATATCAGAGAGATATGACTCTCTTGCTCTTCCTAGCAGTTGTAGAAATTGTCTAGACAACAAACTATGAAAAAACAGTACAGAATAATCCAGAGGGAGGTAGTAATAAAATATATTTATAGTCACACTTGCCAACCTTGGCCAACCTGCAAATACTTAAAATGGGTTCAAGAAGAAGACATGGTCTAGTCAGCAAGGGGAAAGAGCAGTAGGAAGGTTCTGATACTGATTTGTTGTAATTTCTTTGTGGTTGTTTGATGTTAAATCTTAGGGACCCTGAAGAGTGTTACCTTGAAATTCCTAAATATGAAAATAGGATGAGAAAGAAAAAAAGATATACAGAAGAGACCCATGTTTAAAAACTGGTTTAACAATCAGAATTTGTACTCAAGCAGGTGAGATTTCAAAGGAAAGACTTTAGTAAGTGTGCTATCCAGGATGACTTTAAGTAAAGAGAATCCCTTCCTTTTTGGTGTGGGCAATATAGCAAAGACATACATGTCACATTTACTCTGTTTTCAACTATTTATATTCATTTAAAACTATAAATTCCTGTAATGAGTAGAAAGCTGGAAAAAATTACTCTGAAAACTGAGTAAAGCTTAGAAAACATCATCTATATGATGATGATACAGCTAAGTGTTAGAATTGAGATATTGATGAAGTAGAGGATATAATATATAACTAAGAGAATTAATGTCTTAAAAGGCCTGATCATTTTATGTCAAGGCCATTTTGTCTATTACAGACACACAGCTAATATATAATACTACTTCCTCAAGAGCTTACAGGCTAGAAGTCCAAGTATGAGGTACTGGTGACCATATGTGACTGTCCCCAAATCCCACTGAGACAAAAAAAGAGAATGTCCCAGGTGCTTGTGTGCTTGTCCATGAAGAGAAATACCACTGCACGCAGTAATATCTTCATGGATTTTCCAAGTGATCAGAAACAAAAATACTACTAAGGCTTCCCACATACAATAGGAATTCCATTCCTTTTGTAAGCCGTCTAAAGATGAGGTTTAACTCCTGATTTCTTGCACTAAAATTGAGGAGATTTCAACTTCATGTAAACAAAGAGTATGCAAGGACTGATATAGACTGTGGCAAATGTATAAAACTGGTGATGTGAGTGCACAATCTACAAACACCATACAGGTATCGGAAATGTAGGCATTTGGAACTACAAAATAAGACTCAATCTAGTTAAAACTCAATCTAGTTAAGCTTCTGTCTAGGAAAATAAATTGTTTAGATTCATTCTGGGATATACCATGTAGTGTCCCAAATCTCAAAGAGCAAAAAGAACAATGAAGTGAAAGATAAGAAATTACTGATTAAGTAGCTAAAAGATTTTTATAGAGAATGTGAAGAATGTCAGTGCTTAATGGAAGCTTGAAGTCATCAATTAATGGTTAGTGATCAATGAGATTGAAATAATGTTATTAGCATTAAAAGCAACATAATTAACCTGAAGGTAGGCATAGTTTCATCAAAAAAGAGTGAGATAATACGCATTAACATTCAATGGCTGTTTGAGTCTATATTTGGGAATTGCAAGCATCAGTGCCTTGTGACATTGGGGTAAAATTAAGAAAAAATTGCTATTTTAAAGAGGGATGTGAGAGAGCACCTTCCAAAATAGAACACTTTCAACTCAGCAGACTTGGAAAGTAGTAATCCAAGAGAATGAGCTACATAAGGCATTTATCAGTTTATAATAAATCTTCAGGAAAAAGATGTCAATTCAAATCAAATAGTCATCATTAAGAAGGTAGCCCAGTGACCCATAAAACAGCCTGTAACAGATTTCCAGTAAAATAATGGGATCATTAATTTGAAACTATCATCAACAAAAACCTGGAGGCTGAAAATGTAATAATACCTATCAGTGTCTCTTCATGGAAATCGTATCTTGTTAAGTGTTTTTGTTATTCTTTTTTTTTGGTCAGAATTATAGCTCTGAGCGATTAAAGTAATTTTATTGCTGTATTCTCTAAGGCATTTAATGTATTATCCTGTAAAGTTACCATACTTGCACTATGTAAAAGAATTCATCAAAATCTGGTATTTAATAAGGGGGTATTCTTAAAAAAAATCAGTTCATTGTTACCTGTGATCATAAGAGGTCTGATCCAGGGACCACTGTAGTTAACCACCAACAGCCATCAAATAAAACCACTTCTATACAATCTCTGTTCAATATTGCAATTAAAAACCCCAAACACACAAAACTAATATGATTATTATATATTAAGGGATGCGTTAATTAAAAGTTGGGAGGCATTCTTGACCATGTTTTTTGATGGTGAGACTAGTATCAGAATTCCTAGTCTTAAGAAAGGAGAATGTGTAAACATTTGAGGGATTTCAAAGCAGAAACAAAAGAATTCATCCAAAGACCCAAAGAGATGTGCACTCACTTCAAGAAAAAGATATGGTCAGGGCCCTTCCATCTCTCTGGAGACTCCAGACCTTGTCACAAGGAAATCTCATGCCACAGATACAGTCCATTGCTCAGTTTGGAATCTCTCAGAAGGACTGTGCTCTGGACTTGTTTTTTTCTAGATGTCTGCCATGTGGAAATGCATCAATCCTTGCTCAGAACTTTCTGTCGACATAACTACAAAAGGCATAGGAGAAAAGGGTGGTGGGAAAGAATTGCAAATATTGTCTCTTTAGTACAGGGCAGGATATCACTACTGTCAGATGTCTTGCAGTGCAGATTTCCCTCAAATGATCTGCTAATATTTTTCCAGAAGCTGTTGCTGTTTTTTCTCTGCTTAGCCCAGAGTTAGTCTGGCACAGCTCTGTGTTTACTGAAATTACATTTGACATGAATTTTTAAGACAATTGTCTAGAAGCTCTGGAATGACAGTAAAACCGGTCCAGCAATTCAATGTGAGCAATGTCTTCTCTTTAGGGCTTACTCCTATATTGTGATATCATTGAATCAACATTTGTAGAAGAACAGCTACCAAGCAGAAAAGTTGATGCCATGGATCATTTTCAGAAGTGTTTTGCAATTTTAAAATTATATCAGCCAGGAGCAGACAACAGCAGTTACAACACGTCAAAACAATTGGATATGGCAGAAGTCAAAGACTGGAAGGCAATCCGTGTGGATCTGGTCATAACCCCCTTTGAGCAATATGCATATGCTCTGTTAGGTTGGACAGGCTCCAGGGTAAGTAGCCACAACAGCCTAAGCTTTCCTAGCATTGCTAACCCATTTTTGTTGTTACAGGACCATTCAGAGTTCACGGATTTTTAAAAAAATATTCTGATCTCCACACATCACATTTCATGCTGTCATCAACCCCTGATCATAGGTTGGAGCTGATGAATTCACCACTGACATTTATGGATGTCTCTCTTGGGGGCTTAACATCTATTTTCCTTGAAGCTTTGTGTTTAGGTTCATGGACTGGAGAGTTAGATTTTCAGTCAGTTGTGTCGTCTTTTTGCACCACACTTCTGTTAACAAGCAATTTAAATGCTTACTGAGTAGAGACATGATTTGGGAAGTGTCACAAAATTTTACAGGAAATTAGACATTTGAGGAATAGGTGTTCTGAATTGGAACTTGATTTGTTTTGTAGGAAATTGAAAGCAATTTGACATCTTTCTTTTTGAATTAGATAAAACACTTTGTTCCAGTTGCATTTTCGTTGACTGTTTTAAATTGTATAAAGCTGGAAAAATTTTAAATTTACGCATTTGTTTTGAACTAGAATATTTTGATATATGTTTTAATGAATTAAGAAAACTTGAAATGATTGCTACTTTCATAATAGAAACTATAGTCAGTTGGTATAATATAAAATAGTACACTGTTTTCAAAATAAAAAATTCTATCTAAATGCAAACTCAAAACTCAAATGATTCATCTCTCTCCAGACAGAATTATTTTTTAATCTGTTCTACATGCTTGCCTTCTGATGTTCATTTTCTTACGGAGTGATTACATGGTACAGTGGAGAGCTCCTGAGCCTGCTCTGAATGATCTTTCTGATGTGCTGGAAGCAGTACAGGTGCATTGCCACTCTGTTCTACCCAGTTTAATTGGAAGCAGGATGGTTTGGACCAGGGAAAATGTTGAAATTGATGTGTTCTCCTGCTGAGCTTATGAGTTACTTCAGTCACTTTTCTTTTTGAGATAACAAAATGTATTTATTTGGACCTTGGATTAAGTTCTGCAGACTCTGAGGTCCTTTCTTATCCTGGAAGTGTTTGGCTACTTAACAGCCCTTTTCTCAACTCTGTAGGTGGGTGTCTACAATAAAAATCCCCAGTGTGAGGCCCTTTGGTTGGGTAGGCAATGACTTCATCTTTCTCTGCCTCACTGAACACCTACCCCCTGTTGAGCTAATTCACCTAGAGACTGTGGCAGACTGTAGGCTTACTTTCTCATAGTGTGCTCAACTAACCAACTGAAGTGATGCACCACTTCCTACCAAAACATTGTCCTTTCAGACAGTCTGTCTTTATCAGTCTAGAGTTCTTTAATAGTTATAATTCTTACATGTCAATTTAATTTTTGGTTTCGTGTTAGGACTTACACAAAGGATAACGATTTTGATTTCTCAGAATGGCTGATATTTGCTTTCTTTCCCAGCAATTTGGCCGTGATTTACGAAGGTATGCTAGTCATGAAAGGAAGATGACATTGGATAACCATGGGCTATACGACAGGAGAAAGGTACTGATTATTCTCTGAAACAAAGCTATTGTGTTTTTGTTTCTGACCTTGCATTTCCAGATTATTTTTTATATTCAAATATGTAAGATATTTTAGATTTATTATCTATTTTGTGGTAAACCAGTCCCACCTTCACAAGATTTAGTTTCACCGACAGAGCCTGGTTAAATCTGAACAAGTCAGTCTGGAAATCTTTTTTGACATTGATGAGATAATTTCTTAAATTTACCAAGAAACATACATTAGACAATAATGTTTGGAAGGAACTGTCTACCCTTCACAAAACTGACGATAACTCATCCACAAATACTTAAAAAAAAGTACTGTCCCATTTCAGAATGAAAGGTCATTTCTGCGTCCCAGACACAATTTCCACTGGTGGTGTGCTGACGTTTCAAAGGACGAGGGGATATTGAGTTGTACAGGCTGAGCTGGAAGGCTTGAGGAAGTTTTTGCACTATATAACACTAAGTAGAGATGAGGGATCATCCTGCCTTTAAAACTCTGCATCGAGAAGTCTGTGTAGAATTCTGTTTAGTCAGGCTTGCCAGTCTGGGTAGTCTTTGGTATCATTTCTGGTATAAATGCTCTTGGCTGCAGTAATACTGATCTCTGCATTTATCTGGCTTAATGTCTGTATTTGTATTCTTGTCTGTATTGGGCCATTTAAATAATGAGCAACAATCAATACCGAAGATGTGTATTGATGTCATTATAGGGGAAGGCAAGAGTACCATGTTAAGATTTTACATTAATCTTCGCTATATAATCCTGATAGAATGGAGGCTGCTTTTAGCATTGCTACTAACATGCAGTATTGTCTCAGTGCTTGTTTGTGAGACGCAGCAGTGATCTAAGCCATCACTCCATTTCAGTTGTCTCCATGTGTGCCTTCAGGTTCAGATGCTATAGCATCCTTATTTCACATAGAAACCTGAGGAAATTATTGGACTAATTATCCATTTAGACAGATATCCTGTCTCCAGCAGTTGTCAATACTAGATGCTTCAGAAGAAAACATAAAATAATATAGTAGATAAATATGCTACCACATGTCTAAGAGGAAATTTCTTCACAAACTCAGGGATGAAGTCAGTTTATTTCTGCCTGTCTTTTATATTTTGAATTCATTCAAAACATAAACTCTTTACCTCAACATAATATGGCAGATTATTACTTGCAAGTTAACCTGTTAAGTAGCTTTTTGGGTGTGACAGAGAACTGCACTAGGGAAAACCAAAGAATTTTAGAAATGCCAGTGTTATTTCTTGTGTGCAGCAAAATTTTCCTCCTTGGTGTATGAGTATGTATCGTATCTGCTGCTTTTACCTGGAGCCCTGAGGCATTCAGGGATGCAAAATGGACACTGTTCATTCATTAACAGCATCAGTCAGTATTATTTTTTCTTTATTGTGTTTAGGCTTTACATGTAGCACACCACTGAAATCCTTCCAGGAAAGGAAATGTAAGTTTCCGTGTGTATTTCACTGGACCAGCCAGGAACTTTCACAGATAAATGATGACTTTCTCTCCACAATGTTCTCTGCAAGAAAGATGATCATGTCTTCCCAAATTTTCAAGTAAAGAGTTGAGGCAGAGAAAGATTTAAGGCTCTAAAAATCCTCTGATTTCAAGAGCCCTCTGCTTGCTGTGCCTGAAATTTCTCCTGTTGAGTATCTGCCTTGGGACTTTAAAAAACACAAAGAAATATGTATGTTCATGTCATGTTTCCCAAAACCATCAGCTATAGCTGTAACTCAGTCTTCAGACCTTCTACATGTCTGAGTCTCAGCTTACATTTTCTCAATTCCTCAATGCACTACAACTTAGAAAATTTCCCTTATTCCTTAGTATAACACAGAAGTGCTCAACAAGGGCAAAGAAAAAAACCCAACTAAACAACAAACCAAAACCCAGACTAATCAAACTCCCAAAAACCAGACCAAACCTTCAGGGCAAATTTCAAGTATCGTGACCATAAAATCCATAATCTAAGATTTCCATATATCAAATGAAGTACTTGATTAGCTCAGTTGTCCCTTTCTGAGAGGGACTCTGCTTTTGAATGTCTGTTATCACACACACACACACACAAAATATCTAAGTCTACCATTTCTCTTTTAATCCTGTACACAGCCAGTTTACTTCCACATTTTTTTGCTGTAAACCACAGATGTAGTATAGATTTGAAAACAAGAAGTCATGTTAATCTGTTGACACAGCAGAATGCTGTCCTTGTTTCTGCTGCAGTCTCAGAAATAGCTAAATTGCATTAGCTGAAATTTTCCACAAAGAAATTCTAATGCAGATATGCAATATGCAAAATTTCAGACAGGCAGCACTTGAAGTTTTAATCTGCTTAAAACAGAGTCTTCCATTAAATAGTGTCATTCTAACAAGAAACAGGGAGACAACTTTCCAGCAAATATTCTAATATTTATAATCTGTGTTAAATTCAAATAATTTTAAAAACTATTTTTGACTTTCCAATTTTGTATAATTTCCACAAATGACATTTTGAACAAAAAGCCTTCCCCAGTCCCATTCACTGTGTAATAAAGTCAGAAATGTGCAGAATACAGCAATGGTGTCTGTAACTGTGAAATTTGAGATGATGATGCATAGTGGAAGAGCCAAACTTGTAAGTTGTGTGGCTGCCAAGGTCGATTCATTTTTAGCTTCATCACATTAGTAAACTTAAAATAAATGATAAAAATAATCAGTAATTTTACACAAGGGAACAGATGCCCAAATCGTGAAATGTTCAGGGTTGGTTTTGTTTCTTCTAATATTTAATCATAAAGAGTAGAGAATCTACTTTATTGTAATTCTAGTGCTTTTCTTTAGAAAATAAAGTACTAAAAACCTGGATGTTTTATCTGTACCATCTCTTAAAATTAGATTGGAACATGAACATATGTATTTTGTAAGGACAGTTCTCTTTGTGTCAGGGAATCTTCCCTTCTCAAAGCCAAAAAGCAATTAGGAAGCAGATATCCCTTGTGCAAGCTACTCAAGATCCCTCAACACATTCTTAATTAAGGTTAATTAGGCATCACAGTTGAAAACTGAGTCACATCTTTTCTGTATTTCTCTCCTTATTTGCTGAAGAGAGGTTACCTTATGTCACCAGCTCTGTCCAGGCAGACAAACTTTTGTGCACGACTCTCTGACTGTCACTGAGGTGTTGACCAGGAGCTGGGCCAAATAATTTCTGCTTTGTTCTTCTTTTATTAGCCTGTGTGAGTGTACAGCAAAAGGGATAGGAAGGTCAGGGAGAGTCAAACTAATTCTTGATCCTGATGAAGACCAAACCCTTTCCTTGAAAATACTTGCCTGTCATCTTTTAAATTTTTGCAAGCTGGTATAAGAAGATAATAAACCCTGCTATAGCAAATATACTTTGATTTTTTTTTTGGATGCAATCTAAGTGCTTGCAAGAAAACGTCATTCATTATAAAAGAAAACAGTTTCCTGATTTGTTCTACATTCCAATATATAATTCAGTAGACTTTATCCTTCTATATTAATATTTATCAGCCCTTTGGCACTGAAGCTTGCACTGGCCCACTGCCTGAAATGTGATGTGTGTCAGAGAATCCCAAATTCCAGCATTCAAAGGGGGTTGCATCAGGAGAGAGTCCTGGTTACTTTAATGTATTTCCAAAGGGATTCTGACAGGAACAAGGAGCATTAACATAGCAGTTAGGAATCAATTACATAGCTTTGCAGAGGGGAACAAAAGGAACAGATATTTTCTCCTGGGACTCGTTACAAACTTACACTGTGAAATTATTCCTCAGCCTTGATTTATTTTTTTCTTTCTAGTGTGAATCTTTTTCATATATTTGTTGATTTTGAAAGACATTGTGCAATTATCAAACATGATTTTTCAGTTATAAAAGGGCATTTTGTAGATCTTCTTTTGGTAGGAAAATTGTGGCAAAAAAATTGAAAATTTGCTACCAATTATCTGTCAGCCTCTTTTACATAAAGAGATTAGTGGATATCCAAATCCATGTCTCTGGAACTGTGTACTAAAGCTGTAGAAATCAGCACTTGTGTATACCAACTTGAAGTGTGATGTCTCTGTGATTTACATCAATGGGAGGCCAAACCTTACTATGATCCCCACTCCTACAGAATGGAGTTCATTGATCAGTCATGAGAAAGGAAGAGAAATTGTGTGTTTCCTGTGTCTTATTATATTGCTGTTACAAATGACATGATAATTTTATGAATGGACCAATAAAATTCTCACTGTAAAACTTTCCTGATTCATGAATGAACCAGGACTCTATGATATTGGATTTTTGTACTGTTCATCAAGAGGATGGTTAAGACTTCATGTGGAATTACTGTTCTCCCATGAAATGGCTCTCAGACTGAAGTGTGTGCTTTTCTTCAATAAGAATATGACTTAAGAAAATACTTTCTCTTCACCAGAATGTGAAATGCTACAGTCCAGTTGGCTTTTAGACTTAGCATCATCTTTAATTTTGAAGTTGGCTGCATCACAAATATAACTTATTATCTGTCTGTATTTTCTGTGCCTTTACTTTGTCTCTAGGATTAATCTCATTTGAGTCTTCGTTTCTTCTTAATTTGACATTATTTCATTCAGTTTTGAAACTTGAATGTTGTTGCCTACTTCCTCCTAGGTAGTATTAATACCACTTCAAAACCCAGGGAATGTCTGTAATAAAAGAGTGGCTACATCTTACTGTTGTAAAATGTCAGTTTGAGAAGTTACTTTCCTTACCTCACTATTGAAAGGATCCAATAGGCTGTTGTGAGTGACCTAGAGAGGTGCTGTAGCTCTGGAAGGTGTAGGCTTTTTGCTGAAATTGAAATTAACCAGTTTTTAATGTAGCTTAGATTCCAGACTAAGTGAAAGATTGAAATTCAAGTTTCAGAAACGTCATCATCAAGAGAAGCTTTTTTGTTAATTTAAGCAGATTTTTTTTTTACAATACATATGTTTGGTTTTTTTTCTTTCTGACCCTATATTGTTGTCTAATGTTGTCTAAGGTTGCAGCTTGCAGTTCATAAATACCAGGTTATTGTGATCCTCTTCATCCTCATGGCTCATGTATTTGAAGATAATTCAGATAACAAATATTTTTTATAAACAGCTGTAGATTTGCTGCAGTCTGGCTGGTGGAAGCTCCTTCTGCTTGCTCTGGTTGTCTATGTGTAATCACTGTTATAAAATGTTATTCTTGAGCTTCCAAAAAACCTGACACATATGGTTGTTAGACACTCTGCCTGTCACTGGAACCTGAATGTTTACACAAATGATCGCGGAAACAGCTATCCCACAAACTTCCATTCCTGTTGAGGAAACATAGCCTAGATAACTGCTAGTGCTTGAGGGAAAGGTTGAATGAGCAGGCTGGAAATAATGTGATGTTTTATCCATTAGATTCTTCAGGGCTGTGCACTGTCCAGGCTCTGAACTTGGAAATGTCTCAAGGGCATGGTCAAATCATATTTATGTGTAAAATTTTGCACATACTGCTGGTGTTTTTTTTCCAGCAAAAGAACAGCTGTTAACATGTGCAGAAGGCATGTTAACATGTGCAGCCTGGAAATAAGGTCTGGAGGTCACCTACCCTACTTGTGCCTTTTCATACTCTGCATTAGGTCCCTCCTTGCTTAGTACACATCTTTCCTTGTACCACTTTGTAACTGGGCATCATGTCAGGCTGGTAGACTGACAAGATTACAGTCAGCCAAAGGATCACATACCAGTTCAGACATGTGACATCAGAGCACATATTCAAACAACTCTCAGGCTTTCATGTTCTCTGTTCTCTGAATGATTTCTGATCCATCTTTTAATCCTAATTTGGCTTGTCAAAAGGCAACATAAGAAGAAATTTTCACATTTGGCATAATGCAACGACTGTGTGAGCTTAAGAGAGCATGCACGTTGCTGTGATATGGCCTAAGGAAGGAGGATGAGCCAGAGGTTTGACAATTATCCTGCAACTTGTGTCACACTGTAGCCAAATTTTCTCTGTAGTTTTAAGCAGGTCATTTAGCCTTCCCTGAATCTCATTTCCCAACAGTAAAATCTAATGCCCATGATAGAAAGATACCATAAGGATAAGTAGTTAACCACTGCAGCATAAACTACTCCAGTTTAATGAAGAATTTTGATAACCCAACATTTCACCTTTCCGTATAACTAGGAAAAAGGACAAATGTTTAATGAAGAATTTAGATGTTCAAAATTTGCTTGTTCTGTGAATCAGAAGGAGAGTCAAAATGTTGACACTTTTTGCAAAAGGAATTGCTTTCTGAATCTTGGCTTTGGAAACAGTCCACTGATCAGACTGTTTCAAACCTCCAAAGCTCAGACAGCTCTTGGGGCTGCAAGCTCTGAGGCACTCACTTGGCTGGCTGCTCCAGGCTTGTGGAGCCAGTAAACTCTGGGGATCCTGGCTCTGAAGTATTTAAAATGACTTATTTGAACTCAGGCTCCCGGTAGCCTGTCAAGCAAGTTATTGAGAAGATGTGCAAGCTGGAAGGAGTTCAAATGGGCTTAGATTTTTTTTAAGTGCCTGGTAAACTAGACTCTATTGGATTGTGTTTTTTTTCAGGGCAATATTTTTGTAATTACATCGTTTTTATGGCACACTCTGGTTTAGGTGAGTAGAAAAATTCCAACAAACCAAAATTCATTAGTGTTTTACTGATTAGATCTGTTCAAATGGCAATGGGATATTATGTTAGTGTGACTATATATGTTTTAAGGAGAAATGCTGGTCACTAAAACTGTCTCTTCTCTGGGAATCCTGGGAAGTTGCATTTTAATGGTTCTCAGCCAGCAGAATCCACATATCATGTTTCTCAGTACAGCCTGCCTAACTTAACTACAGAAGATGCTTCTGAAAGATCTACTTCTGAAAGTTCTATGCAAAACCCAGCCCTACCTCTTATACCATGGATAAATTTGACTTTTTAAAACACAAGATTTATCAACCTTTTGTACTATTGCTTCCTAACTAAACTCCATTATCTGAATTAATTAAAAATTAGTATAATTTCTAAATACTTCAGAACACCTATGAAAATAAACTTCTTTTTGGTTGTTTTTACATTTTGTGACTACTTGGAAACTATTCCTCAGACCCACAGGTAAAGAAGGAGGTTTAAAACTTACACACTTCATAGAGTTTCAGATGCAGTGGGATTCTGTATTGTTCTCTCCTTTAATTCAAAATATATTTATTTTTCTTGATGTCATTTGCTGTTTAGCAGTTAGAAAGAGCCAGCTCTGCAGAAAACAGTAACTAATTTCAACTGTCCCATGCCAGAAGTTCTGAGGGATAAATTAAGCCTTAAATCTTTTGAGCATGCAAGTTAAGCTGAATGAGCTGTGGAGTGGGGCTGGCTGGATGCATCAAGCTGCTGCAGGTACTTTTCTCTATTCCTGGTTTGTGGCAGGAGATTTCTAGGGTTGGCATGTGGAACAGCTTCATGGCTAGATCATGGACATGTGGGAAGTGTCTCTCTCCCTCACCTTTGGAGATCCTCAAACTTCTTGTGGGTTCTGAGGATTGAATTTGTCTTGTAAATTCTAATTTTTATCTGATATAAACCCATATATTTTCACAATATTCCAGAAAATTACTTTTAAGTCCAATTATTCCTTTCTGCAGTTTATGGCAGCAAAATGAAGCGATGTAAATAGTTAGCATTGCTTTTTTGGCAAAAGAATGGATGGGGTTCCTAGGGTATAATAGATTAATTGAATTATTAGCATATGAATGTTCTTGCACTGACATTGTAGGCTGATGTTTTTTGTAAGAGAAGGGTCATGAGCTCAGTGTTGTTTTGAAGAGTCATTGGAGCATAATGCAGTTATTAATTTTATGTCCTATGTAAATTTAAGATGGAAAATAGCTCCCTTAATGTTTTCTACTAGAGAAATATTGGAAAAAATATGACATTATGCAGATGACTGATTGATGACAATTTTGCATTTAAAAAACCTTGTGTGAATTTGACTGGCATTAAATGTTATTTAGTTGTTGAATAATAGGAGAGGTGGTTTATATAACTGCTCTGAATAACAAACTGAGAGGGGGCACCAAAAACTTCACATTGGGACCCAGCTTTGCAGGTTATTAAGTGCTGTGCAGTTACACTGAATATAGTAAGATTCTGTGATCCCAACTTTTTAAGAGAATATTTACTGTTTTCCTTGAGAAACCATTGTAAGCATGAAAAGGGAAATTTATCCTCAGATATCTTCCACACTGTGAAGCTCACATGGATTCAATAGTCATCATCAGTATTGTACAGTCTTTTGCCACTTGCCTGAAGAATGAATTCCTATTAGGGAAAAACCTAACTGACACATTAGACAGGGCTTGTGCTGTCTGCCTTTGTTTATATCTCTAAAGACAAAGGAAGGTGTGATTACAGCCCCAGTAAATGACTATTTTATGACTGTAATGCTCTGCTCAGAGTGTCTGTAAGCATGCTGAGTTCTGCTGCTGCCCATCTTTTGCCAGAGTAGCTGCTCCACAGACAGCCACAGTGTTTGCAGGAGGCAGCCCATCCAGTCATGCCTGCCAGCATACTTGAGCTTCTACCCTCCCTCGTGACATTCAAATTTTTTTCTGGCTGAGTCTAAGTCTGTGTTGTGACTTTCGCAGTTACAAGCCACTGACTTTTGAAACATGGCTTACCTGACAGTGACCATGTTGGTGCGAAAAGTTGTGTCCATATGTCCACGTGGTGGCTTGGCTTAGGGGACCGAAACAGCTCTGAGGAAGCCAGACTGATTGCAGATGGATGGGCAGTTACCTGGACTTCCCAGAACTTTGTAAATGTGTCTGTTAATAAAAAGCCAGCTTTGTTTTCCAGGCAGGAATTATTTTCTTTCACTACCCAATATGTTATTTCTCAAAAACATGTATCACCAGGAGGAAGACCAGTCTGTGATTCTATAAACTCATTTTATTAAAGTTGTGTAATATTCACATGGTTTAACTGTGTATTCAATAGTTACTGTCTCTAAGTCAGTTTGTGTCATCTAAGAATATCTACTCCACACTATCTTTCATTGAAAAAAGATGCTTGCAAAAGTTTACTTGCACAGTTAAAGAGACATTTTTTATGATTCTTTAAAATCTGGATGTTATAGTCTAATTTTGTCAGATGCTGCTCTAAAATTGTAAAGTTAAAATGGTGATATCATCAGCCTTGAGAACATCTCGATGAATTAAACATGCTGCAGCTGCAGAGTTTGCTTTAGATGTCTGCAACAATGACTGGATTAAAGCTACTGTAAACATAAAGATCCAAAGTTTGTAATATTGATTTTCAATGTGCTCTCTACAACAGAAAAGATGTAGCTGGGTGAGCGTTGGCCTTTTCACCCAAGCAAATAGCGATAGGATGAGAGGACATAGTCTTAAGCTGCACCAGGGCAGGTTTAGGTTGGACATTATGATGAAATTCTTCACAGAATGGGTGGTTAGATAGAATTGGACTGGGCTGCCCACAGAGGTGGTGGACTCACCATACCTGGGGGTGTTTAAGAAAAGACTGGACATGGCACTCAGTGTCATGGTCTAGTTGCCATGGTGGTGTTCAGTCACAGGTTGGAGTCAATAATCTCATAGGTCTTTTCCAACCTAGTTGATTCTGTGATTACTATAATTAAACACTGAGTCATTGTAAGCAGTTGCACATACTTTCATTTATTTTCCAACTCTTCTTTCCCTCAGGAAAGTGGAAATTGCATATGTGATTTGGGTGAGTTGTTCTTTTTGCACCTGGCCTATTTTTAGGAATGAAGAATTGAAATCTACTTTTCTTACCTCGAATTTTAAGAAAAACCCCAAAACATTAAATTAAATGAAAAAATTATTATGCATTTTCTTCTAAACTGTGCTTGCCCTCAGTGTTCTCTTAGCATTTTAAGTGTTTCACATACAGCATATGATTGTTCATTTTTACAAAAGTTGCATGTAACTCATGTATATATTTAGCTAAATCTAATCTCTTCATATAGGAAGCTGTACATCTAACACAAAGATAAATGTACCTAATTGTTGTTTCCTTTGCTTGGTGTGTTTTTTGAGCAGTTCAGTGAAACCTTTTTTGCTAATGAAAAGTGATCTCTCAAAATGCATAAGTAGATGCAGGTCCTGAATATTTTGACTACAGTTTTTTATTCATTTTAATTTCTAGGGCAATACAGAGCCAGCCATTTTCAGTTGTTTCAATGCAATTGTTGAGTCTGTGTGCTGGCGTAAGTTATTGAATGTGGGTCTCATAATTAATTAATTGAGAAGAAGCTAGGTGGAGAGGAAGCTGGAAAAGGAAAGATCCAAGGGCCAGAGAGGAAAAAAGGGCTCATGGAGTGGGAATCAGATTGGGAAGCCTGTGGTGGATGTACAGATTTGGTAAGGAAGTGCAGAGTGGCTGGAAAAAGTCAGGGGAATGGAAAGGATATATTTAATTAGCAGCTGCCTTGTGGAATCTGGGTTAGTTGAAGAGACTGAGAAAGGGCACAAAAAAAATGACAGAGAAGAGATTTGTGTGGAGGTTTGATGGACTGAAAAATATATTAAATTCATCAGGCTAATGCTCTAAGCTGGCAACAAGAAATGGGTAAACTTTCAATTGCCCCAAATAACTAAGTAAACCATGCGTATCTCGCTCAACTCTGAATATGGCTTGAGTGGAGTCTCGAGTTACATTAGAAATCTGAGGGGAGGAATCAACAACTTTATATAGGGAAGCAGTGAAGAGAGGGAGCTAGAGGAAATACAGATTATAAAAGCTCTATTTCCTGAGACTGACTGATCCCACATTGTCCTGCAACTCAAGATTGTGTCAGTGCTGTCAGCAAATATTTGTTAGCCCCATAGCACAATATACTTCCTGCCCAGTGAACAAAGCCTAAGAATCTTACAGGATTTGAAGTAAACAATATTTCTTTGAAGAAAAAGAAGTCTCTATGCATATACGCAGGAAAATTGAACTAAGGTTAAAAATCAACCACATTCTGGGATTTCTTAAATTGCATGTCTTTGATTTTGCAATCTCAATAATAGTCTTCTGAAGTGGCTTGTTTATAATAATCCCATATGAATTACTCTCAACTGAGTTTCATAAAATCCAGGATTCTGCATATTTCTTGTTTCATTCACTCATATGAGGCTTTATAAGGCAAAATACAATAAACCAAATTAGCAGCATTTGACAAGCTGAAGATACTGTAAATAACATAGAGTAAAACATGAGTATAGTTACAGTGAAAAAGGAAATAGTCCCTGTGAATATTTTTAAGGACTTTGTGATAATACAGATGTTGTCAGAGAACTGCAGGGGGCAATAAATTTTTGTTCTGATTTTGTTTACAACAATGTGCTATTTAACATGTTAAAATTTTTGCCTGGGTTGTCAGATATGAAGTTTCAAGTTTCTTTTCATTTTGTGTGCCCCAAACCGAAAACATATTATTGGAATTTGAATGGAAATATATTATGCTCTTTATTTATTGTGGAATGCTTTCAATTATTAGAATTGTAATTGGAAATTGGATGCATAGCAATGTAATGTTTCACAACAAAAAAACCACACATCAGTAATTTTAAAAAGAGACTAGTTCCATTTTATGTACAGCATGGTCTTGTTCACAAACTAAATTTTAGTAAGTAGAAAAAGTGCTTGTTCTGTTAAATCAACAGATAATGTTTTTCAATATTTTTTGAAGTGTCAGTGCTTCAGCATTAGTCTTTTTCTTTCTCCATTAAAACTACTTGAAATAAGTAGATTTCATGTAGCAAACATGAAGATATTTTATTACACCATGTTATGGAATAGTTAGTAGGGTAAGTGCCTAGAATATCCTAGTATTAGCCTGATTATTTTATTTTACTTGTTTAATTTATTGTTTACTCTTCAGAAATTTAATATCAATAAACCTCTAACTAGAATAGAGACAAGTTTAAGAGAAACATTCCAGTCTGGTGTTTCTGATTAAAAGCACAGGACATGTCCAGTAGTAAAATGAAATGAGAATTTATGATTCTGGCTTCTATTACCTTCAAAAATTATTAATGCCCAGAATTATTAGAATAAATTTTACCGCATTTTTTTGCATCAGTGCCATTACACGTGATTTTGCCTGAGGGTGTTGAGTCAATGGATAATGCTCATAATACTGCTTTTTCAATCATAGTTTGTTATAATGTCATTTCAAAGAGTAATTTTTTTCTCCCTTGATTTATTTATCATCTCATTTGTTGCTGGATTAGGAACAGATTAGTTTTTATTTTAAAGCAGGCATGGTGATGTGAATATTACTACAGAAAATACCAGTTAACTAAAAAACTATTATCAGAGGGACTTCAGGTTATTTGCTGCCAAAAATGTTATGATACTATCAAATGGAAAATGCATAGTGTCTACACAGTGTTGTGGAATATTATTATTGAACTTGATGACATACTTCACATTTCTAGCACAATTAGTACTTCAGCATTAATAATTATAATAAAATTGTGCTGTTGATAGTCTCATTCATAAGCATAGCATAAATATTTAGTAAAATGTCTAATTAGAAGCAGAGAAAAAAAATTACCAATAGTCAGTCTTAAAACCAAACCTCTCCAAAAAATCCAAATGAAAAGATTGGGCAAAAGAAGGAAGGAAAAACACCTGAAAGTTGTTAGTAATATTGTTTAGTAAAGTACTAGAAGACAGATGCTCAGATATAATAACAACCCACAAAATGTAAAAAATGTGTGTTGACCATAACGAAGCTAAATACTGATAGGTAATTACTGCACACTTCCTTAGGGCTTGAATCTGTCATGGATTTTTTCATCAAGCAGTGTTGTCTGACTGACTGGTGATGGAATGAGATGCTGTCCCTCTCAGGCTGGATAGCAGTATGACTATCAGGACCATGGAGAAGATTCATTTTTCCATGGTACTTTCTGGCAGCACTCATACTACACAAGGCAATAATTGGATTCAGTGCTTTGAGAGCTCTTATATAATGACAGGATTGTATGCATTTTTAGCTGGAAATTGCTTTACTTAGCCTTTCCCCCCCCCTTTACTTCCTCCCCTCCCTCTCCATAAAATCATTTTTCTCGCTGTGAAAGTTACTGATTATAGTGATTCTTGTTAGCACTTTGTATACCCTAATGAATCAGCTAGAGATTTCAGAGAAGTAGCTTCTATTTTATGGATTGGTGTTGTGTTGTATTCCCAGTTTCATTGTAGATTGAAGGCACTCAACCTCATATCACTCAGTGCACTGCAGGAATTTATGCAGGGTTTTCCATAATGCTTTCTCTACAGTTGTTTTACAAAATTCTGTGCCTATAACAGGTGTAAAATTGCAAAGCTATTTGGTACACTAAAGCTCAGAGATTTATGTTTTTCACCGAAGTTGGATAACATTCATTCTTGTAAAGTTAACAGTAGCTAGATGAGGAGGAAGAGAAAATAGCTGGCTTCCTGACCAGTGTTTGCAAAACATACTTTCATCTTGGTCATTGCAAGTCAATAAAGAGGGAATGGAGCTGGTTGCAATGCGGAAGGTAGGCTGCATGGCACAACGTGACAGACCTGAATGACAGATGGAAATACTGTATTGATGCCTTCACCCATTATAGATGGATCAAGTTGGCGCAAATCCATCTGTTGAAAAGAAATAGAATCATAGGCCCTGTGGTTTAACATTGATACCACCAAATTCTGTTACTGTTGTCAATAATTTTTAAGTGCCGATGGCAGCACCGCGTTCCTCTTAGTTATTTTAGTAAAAATCTCTACATACTACCATGCGTATTCCATTTTGACGTGCAGCATACAAATCACAGGGCACTCCTGTTTAGGGTGGTGCTCAGTGACTGAAGTTCTACATGGCGAGGGTATAAAATAGCATGGAGCTAAGTGTTTAGGGAAGATTCTAAAGAAATATGCTTGGGAAAGGCTATGTTGCACTCACACCTCTTGTATTCTTATAAATCATACTAAGCAAGTAATGATGCTTGTCTTCAGGTTAGTAAACTCAAATATAGGCAGAAACACATAATAATGATCTCAGCAAAATGCTACTTTTCTTTGAAATCAGTTCCTTGCCACTGTTCTGGAGAGTGATCATGCATTTTTTCATAGGTTTTCTGTTAGGTTTCTTCAGACCTTGTGGCTTATACCTTTTAGAGTTACGAGCTGCACCAGTTAATCCACAAGATCGGTCCGCAAGAAATCACTCCAGAAAGTGTTTGCTTTTGATAATGAGGAAGGTGGATGAAGGAAAATATATCTTTTTGTAACCAAACAAGTTTTGAACAGGAAATGATTGAAACACTTGAAGTTTCCAACATCCTTCCTCACCCTCCCTTGCAGCTGCATCACTTTGCAGGCTAAACAGACAGGTTAATGCTTTTCATTCAATCTGCTGCAGGTCTTTATTAGGACTAAATTTGTGTGGTTCTGTGAATTTTGGCTTGAGTAAAATGTTCTGACTCATTATACTAGAGATTTTAGCCTGAATTTGCATATACCTGGAAAAAAAACCAATTTAGAAATGTCTGAACTAAAATTCTACTGAAAATTTCACTACTTTCTTCAGTTTTACCTCCCTGTCTTATGTGTTACACTCATTCTCTCATATGAAAGGGCTGAACTGCATGTTCAGTATTGTAAGAAGTGTTAGCATAGGAGGCACCATTAGGAGGTCATGTCAAGTCAATCATTCAGTAACTCCTCCATCCTGGTTTGGCTTTAGTCTTTTTGTCACCTCTCCTAACTTAATTGTCAATAAATAGAATCTCCAATTAGCTGTGTCATGGAGTGAATTTGGATAATTTTTCATCCANTTACTTATTTTTAGAAAACACTGCTAGCATCTCCATATGTGTGATTCCAGGATAGACCTAATTGAATTTGATGGGGATCAAGGATATATACAACTCAAAGTGTTTATTTTGAGACTTGCAATAACTTAATTGTCAATAAATAGAATCTCCAATTAGCTGTGTCATGGAGTGAATTTGGATAATTTTTCATCCATCAGTCTGTATAATCTGATTACCTCTCTTCCAACTGGCCTTTCTGAGAGAAGATGTAAGATTCTGAAACAGAACATATGTTCTCCCTGTCTGTATTGTCTTCTCTTGGGCTTTCCTGACTCAGTTGCTTTGACAGTGATCCTTGTACTTGTCACATCCAAGGATTCCTAGACATCTGCATTCAGCACATTCAATGTTTGGCCTTGAAACTCCAGTTTTTGTTTGAAAACTATGCTTTCCTTGCCGGAGGTTGACTTTTTTGTGACCTCAGTGTTTTCAAGTTTTCTTTTGATTGTGAGCTAATGGACGTATTCAGGCTAGTGAGGCAGAACAGGATTCCCAGGTGGAAAGAAGTAGTGAATTTGCATGATTTCAGAAGGCTTGTCTGCTAAGGTTCACCAGAAATCCAGGCAGGTCACAGTAGTTAAATGAAAAAGCTTGTAGCATTGGGATGTCTTTAAGTTTGCACTGAGACCTTACTTTTCTCCTCCCTGAATTTGTGTATTGTCAGTCACAGGAACTTCTATCTCTCAAAAATAGGAAGCAAGTGAAATTGTGTAGGTATAAACAATTAGGTGGGTGCCTACAAACTTCTGTTTTTTCAAAATTTTAACAGTTGATGTAACAACATATTTTTTGCTTTCTGGTCTCTTTGTTCTCTTTCTTTTCTTACCTTTCAGGCAGATCTCATTTCAGTTTTTAAAGAATTTTGTAGTTGCAAGCCTCGAAACTTTTCCTTGCAATTCTGATCACACAATAAATGAAAATGTGACTAGTTTAAGCTTTCAAATGTCTGTTTATTTCTTTTTCCTCACTATTTTGTGGGTTAGAAGAAGTTCCTTGGGGCTATTGTCACATATAGTATTTAATAATAATATATCAAGAAACAATTTTACGTACTTCAGCTACTGCTTTAGAAAAATTTCAACAATGGTTGTTATAGCATTCATAGAAATTTTCTCATAAAAGTAGTGGTTGTTTGCACCTATTCCAGCTTGTTTGTTTTATTTCTGTGTGCAGTTATTTCTAACATCTTCACAGATATGAATTAATTTAATGCTCTATCCATTTATTGTCAGAATCTTGGCTAAATTCAATAAAATACGACCGTTGAGTACAGAGGGTAGCTGCAGTCAATCTAAGAATTGCAGGAAATGTTACAACAAAAAGATTTCAGTGTACAAAATAGTGAGAAATACCTACATTGCAAAATATACATTATAAAAGGCTGATCTGGTAAATATAGCAGCTTCCTAAAAGTTTCTGCAGTACTGGTGTGACCTGTGTGCTGGGGTGGTGTATCAACAGTTGTTAGAGCAAAAATGGCCCAGTGGCAGAGAACAGAGGATAACACTCAGGTCAGGTAAACATTCAGGAACATTTCCATTGCTAATCATGTGGAAAGTGCTTGCTATTTGACAGATTACTTATGTTTCTGCCTTCACAATTCTTTCTGTAAGTTCACTTTATTAATTTAATTAACAGATACTTTTATTTTTTCAAGGATACAAATGCTATTTGAGCAAGTGGGATCAGAGATAAAGGGAGTGTGAGAAATTTAATGGTTTTGTGCTACCAATTTAATAAGCCATCATAGTACTTTTAATCTAGTAAGCCATCATAGTATGTTCTGTCAATTGTGGGTGTGGTGTTATGGTGCTCTGCTTCACTGAATGCCACGGCCTGTCATATCTAAAGAAGGGCTTTCACATCTCAGAAGCTTTTGCAAGGAATCTAAGCAGCATAATCTTCATTAGTCCCAATTACCTTTAAATAAAAATCTTCAATTGACTTGGCATAAGTGATGACTTGTGAAGATGTTACTAAAGTGACAAATATATGTGTAAGAAATTTAAGGTGCACTGTGGTATCTTTTACTACGGCTGATTAAGAAAGTCCTGTTATCATCATCATTCATCTACAACTGACTTTACCCACAAAACTTATTTTTAGAATGGACTCTGTCCAAGTACAATGAACAGTTAAGTTCCAAGTTTGCAAATGACAGTCTGTCCTCTTCTTGTCTGTTGTTCATTTATCATTGTCATGCTTACAGCCTCTGTAATAATTTCAGACATGTAAAGTGATGGGGGTTTAGACTGCTTGGCATTTATCATTCAGTATACTGGAAGAACTACAAAGTTAGATATGATTATATTGCCATTGTATTCTAATGATTTTAAAAAGGAAAGGAAATATTAAGGTAATTAAACTGATGTGAATAGGCATCACATGTACAACAACATGAAAATCAGTGAGAGAAGATAAAACAACATGAAAATCAGTGAGAGAAGATAAAAAATTAAATTACAAAATCCCTAAACACCCTATGTAAGAATTTGCCATTTTAAAGTATGCGACACAATCCTGGAAACAAAAGGTTAGAATAAATGTGTATGCTAATGACATCCTAGATGCTTGTCTAGAAGTCAAAGTTGTATCAAAGGTTTTTGTAAATTGTTAACAAAATACTACTGGCAACATTCTCTCTGCCCTCCCCACCCCCTTCCCCCAGTTCATTTGGTGTAATAGTATGTCAGAAGGAGTCCAGTCAGACCTTAATGATTATGGCCCTTCAGGGTGTTTTGCAAAAGGAAGGGGTGTGCCTCCTACACAATGTCATGGTTTTCCGATGGATAATGAAATCCATTAAAGTATGACTGCATTCTTTATGAAGTCAATTTGAAGACAAATTTCCACCATGTATCTCATCTTCAGAACAATGGATTGCACATGTACATGCGTTGTACATACAAACCTGGAGTACTTCACTATCCAGCAGCTTCTGCTGATTCAGAACCACGAAACCCCATTTCAACAAGGGTACTGTGTGGCACTAGCTTTTATGTTGAGCTATTTGTATTCAAACCAACTTTTTAAGTTCACTTTGAGATGGGGCAAATGGTAATGAAATGCTACAGTGACAGGCTAAAAGTTATTTATAGTATTATTCAAGCATAATAGATTACTTACTCAGTTTGGTATCTTGCAACATACTGTTATTACCAAGCCATTTGGTGATGAACAGTAGGATATCAGTCTACTTGGAATCCAATTAAATGTGTGCTTTTCAAGGAGGCTGTGCTATTGGCCATTGCTGATTTATATAAATAAAACTAGAATTCTACTTTATTAAGTAATGGTTTTGTTTTGCTGGCTTCATCATATTGAAATGTGATATGAAACCAAGTGACAATAGTAGTATAATATCTGTTTTATCTTTGGCCATGACAGTTAGGATATCATAAATTGGTGTCTTCTGTATCTTACTCTCTGCATTCTTTTCATGAAATATATTATTGGTCATTAATGCCAAAATGAAAAATAACAGGTAGCAATTTATATAAGAAAACATTTGGATTGCAGCTGTTCTACATTAGGTGTAGTTAATGGTAGTTTGCAACCAGAAATGTAATATTTACATCCATTAAAATAACAGAATTGATTTAATGGGATAAGAGTGATATCAGCTGCTCCAGCACATTGCTTTTTGTACATTTGATTGATGTTGATGGGGCATGTTTTGGATCTGCAGAATATTAGTAAGAAGATGAAAAAGAATCACAGCTAGGCAAGCAATTCATTACTTTTATTGAGTAAAAAGCAAGAAAGAACAGTAGTGAATGCAATAATCAAATTTGCATCACTGTATAAGCTCTGCATAGATTGACATAGAAGGATAATCATAGGTCATGATTAACATTAATAACACTTACATTGCTAAAGCAGCTGGCAGATATCAGCTAGAGATTCACTTAGAAACATGGCTTGTAACTACTGTGAATGGTGTTGAGCATCAGATACTTTGTATTAGACATTTTCCCTGTCAAGCAAATGAAATGAATTCAGCTTGCAGGAAAACATGAAGAGACAGAACAAAAGAAATGGGATGCAATTTGGGGTCCAGAGATATGAAGAGCTTTTATTAAAGAATCCCTCTGTAAGTGTAAGATTTTTTTTTTGTTTCACGGTTGTTTTTTTCCTTCAGTATTATAGGTGTATGGGTTGCCCTCTTGTACTTAGTAATAGCAAAAGAGAAAGAAAAAAAAAATCCCTAAAGTCCTGTCCTTCCAGGAGATAGTTGAGGAACAAAATATCCCCAGTATTGTTATTCAATTAGCAGTTATTAATGTCTTCTTTCCTTTTATTTTATTCTGTTCAATATCTAATTTTCTATCATTGTTTTCTTCTCTTGTCTGCATGAAAAAATATCAGTTTTCCCTTGGTCAATGTTATTTGTAGGTTCCTTTTATTCCAGAATCTGATATTTGAACTTCCTAGGAAAAATGAATATAATTTTTCTGTGCTTTATAACCAATCTTTATTATTGCAGACACAGCTTTGACCTGTCAGTTCACAGTTGTGAATCTCTGGTGATGGAAGTTGTTCCACCATATCATGGGCCTGCTCTGATCTAGTTATGGACTCCTTCTCCTGACCCATTCCCATGTGTATGCTGGACAGCATAGCCCTCCTGGAGACACTGCTTTGCAGCTGAGAAATCAGAGCTACTGGCACACATATTCCTAAACTTTACAGTAGTCAGAGATTTTCCAGACTCAAAGGATTTATGAGTGTGTTCTCTAGGCAGCATCTCCTCTTTCACAGTATAAAGTGAATCTAGAACATTGTGAAGCTTAACCATGAAGTTTTAATGACACTGGAGTTTCAGATTGTTCAGAGCTGAACACTGATTGAGACTTAACATTAAGTATTCTGTTTGAATAGAAATGAGTTCTTTCTTGCTTCCAAACTCCTCTAAATTGTGAGGTTCCACTGTTTTAATATTCACCTATCTTAGCATCTATTTCAATTATTATTATACTTTAGTGATGAGAAGAATGCATAAGGCTATGTACTTTAATGTATCAGTCATTATAGGGGAGGTAGGCTTGTGATTGTTCCTGTGTAAAAATACTATTCTGTATTATCAGAAGTGCAGATATGAAAAAAACAAAACTGGATTTTACTGTAAAACATTCACTAGGAATGTGTGTGTAAAAAAAAAAAAATTGATGCCTTTAATGCTTGGCTATACATAATTAGTGAAACCATTGAATCAGCTTGAATACACTTACAGAGAATATTACTATGTTACTTTAAGAAAACATTGATGATTTTATGAAGAAAGTCAAGCTATTGACCCTCATGGAGGGAAATGAAGGTTGGATTTGGGTTCTCATACTAATACTTGTGCATAGAATCTTCAAAAACTAAATCAAAACGAAGTTGTAAACCAGTCATTACAACTGAAAACATTTAGCAACATTAACATTTTATTTTAACTTGCTTTCACATTCAGGGCTAGCACACTGATGGAGACTATTCTATACAGGATACAATGGTTAGAGCTGTCAAAAATTAACTCCTTTTCTACAGCAAAATACATCAATTGAAATTTCTGTCTAATACCCTTATTGACTTCCTCTTTAATTTTTTCACAGCGGATCTTTCTCAAAGCTGGAAGTGAGGAAGAAATCTTTGCACATCTTGGCTTGGACTATGTCGAACCATGGGAAAGAAATGCCTAAAATGATTTGCCAGTGTACATTCATCAAATGACAGCAATTGTCTTTCTGCCCATATTGCAGCCTGATTTAGATATATATAAAATACATGATTCTATGACAATTAAAAATATTAAATATATATTAGAAGCCATTTGCATGTGCTAATGTTCATAACAGAATTTAAGCTTTTCAGAATCTTTCTCAATCTTTTCTGTTTTAGTTTTGAAGTTTCTACATGGGAGTGGTATGACAGAGCTTGTTTGGGGGGGAAAAACTTGGTACTGGTGAGATTTTTGCTCCTGATAGGAATTTAACATTCCTGTGAACAATTTAAATTGTCAGCTATGACAATAGCTAAATAATTCAAAGCCTTTGAGCTGAGTAAAAAAATTACTGAAATGTATGCTTACTTTTAACTGAATTTCTTAAGTATTTTACTGAATCCATATACAAAATTGCTACTCTATACAAGGCTTAATGACCTAGTCAGGACCTACTTTGCAGTCTCAGCAACTTGAGGCTTCAGCTGTAATATTTTTGCAGATAGGGCTGTAAACAAGTTGATAATTCAGTGAGAGTTAAAAAACATTTCACAGAAAGGGATTTTGAAAGGAAAAGTGGAGCAACTCAGTAGTAAGCTTCAATTGTGCAGAAAAGTACGATAAATTTGGAGTACTGATTTGGACTAAAGATGATTCAGGTTATGTGGTATGATGGTCCTGAATTAGGAATTTGAATCATAACCTGCATGAAAACAACTGTTTTAACAGTCAGGCTGGTAAGTCTCCAAGATGAAAGCTTTTTATTATCTGTGCTCAATTCTGATAGCTGGACATTTATTTATTTTTTAGTAGTTATATATGCATTGCAATGGAAGTTTACCTGAGCTATCAGCTATTGGCTGTTCTAGAAGGGTATTCCCACTTTTTAGTCAGAAATTCATCTGGCATGTGACAGTCTTTCTGATAAAAATAATCCTATGAGGTGTTTTTTTTTCAGAAAATGTCCAGGTAGATTTTGTGACTATAATAGTAATGAAGAATTTGTGATATCCTTTAATTAACACAAGCATTTGATGCTTTGGGACATGAAGTGTTTACTGACCAGTCATTTGTAGAACAAAGGTGATTAAGAACACCAAGAATGGTCAAATAATTTTCTTTCTTAAAAATTTGAACTTTTCTTTCCTCAGTTGAGGCTGACTACACTTCTTGACATGATGGGGAAAGAACGCTAGTGACAGGGCTATGCACAACAATTATTACTGACAGTAAAGGCTTCCCATATTCACACAATATTTGATACTCAGAAAAAGTATGCTGATTTTGTTTACTCATTCCTTTCAACTAGGGTATGGACTTTTAGAGGAGTGCCTTGTAAACTATTCTAAAACCTCTGTCAGGGATGTAGAAAAATGTGATAATGGCAGGAATTTGCTTCTTGCCTGTGTCAATAAAGCCATTCTATTTAAGTGTGGTTTTGCTAACTGAGCTGAAAATGCAATGCTACTTTCTAAATTGCTCTAACTATAAAGCATTGGCACTGCTTCCTGCTTTATGGTGCTGATGTGTGAAGTAGCTTCTCTGTGTTTTGCATCAGGATGCTGACACTTACATAACAGTGGCATTTCTTAGTCCTAGTGGAAGAGAACAAAAGCTACCTTCTCTGAATATTCTTTCTATTTGGCTACCATTTATCTGAAAATATACATTTCAGTTGTGCTGTTTCTGCATACTTCAAGGCACAGAGGAAATATTAAACATTCTGAATTCCACGTAAATTAGTAATTCCCATCCTGTCTGCCTATACCTCACTTATAATTATACCACCTGTAAGGGAGAAGATACCAACACAAGTTCTGTCAGCTCCTTCAAGATTGGAAGAAAACAGCTTATAACTTTATTCTTTTATTTCCCTCAATTTTTCCAAGGTTTAGTTAGAATACATCTTACAGATTACTCGCTGAATCAGCTATTATAAAAAGCTAAGGAACTGTTAAATGAGGGGTTAAACAGAAGAACAAAGTAGATGATCAGGATGGTTTGAGCATGAAGAAGATAGTTTTGTCATGAGGACCTTCACTGAAGAAGCTGGTACCCCAGTCAGTATCATATGCAGGATAATCCATCGTGCATGCACTGGCAGAACGAGAAAAGCAGAAACTCCATTGTTAGTAAATAAACTCTGAGTCATAACATTTTGCTTCTTGCACCAATTGAATCTAGTCCTGCAGTTCTGAACAGTCTCAGCTCTGTAACCATTTCAGTGGTTCTTGATGGTGCTAGTCAGCTGAGACTGTAATTAGAAAAGACGAAAGTCATATAGGAGAGCTGGGGTGGAACAGGTTAAAGAAAATAAAACCTTTATCAGCTGAGCATATCTGAAGACCCCCTACAGTGTGGTGGAACTGTTGGAGTCAATGGTAACGATGCTTCTGAACTCGGGAAGGACAAGTGAGGCCTCGGGGTCTGAAAAAGGGAAAACACTCATAACAAGAACAGACCAATGTTTGTAATAGGAGGAAAGGAAGAGAGAATTTCCGATCAGTGCACTTAATATCTCCTAAATTGCTAGGATGATTAATAGGCTATATTTTTAAAGCACCTAGAGGAAAATAAAGTGATAAGTTATTGGTAACTTATTCATCAGAAACAAATCATATCAAACTAATTCAATTGTAAAGTCCCCAGAGGCTGTTTTTTTAAAAATGTCTGTCCCTCCTCCCCTGCTTCTAAGCCAAGGCAATTTGGCAAGTAGTGAGTGGAGAAGGATCATTGGTTTTATAAACATCTAGAGACTCACTCTCTAAAAATTGTCATTAACTCTATTTCTGGGAAAAAAGGTAAGAGTTAAAAATCAAGCCAATGTTATTTTTTTTTTCATAGTTTACAGTAATTTATAATTTGTCAAATAATCTCTTAAGGCAAAAGGAATGAGATGTATTTAGACTGGTGGGTAATAATGTAGTAGTAATCTACTAGTAGTAGATTCTACTAGCTGGGTAATAATGTAGTTAATGTCTAAAGATTCTAAAGTCTGAAAGTGTTCAATTTTTAGTAGCCTAAGGAAGGGTTGAAAGACCACTTGGGCCTGTGGCTTCCATAACTGTACTTTATGAATCCCGTAACTTCAACATGCAGTGGCTAGTGCTTTTGCACTCCTCTGACATGCAAAAAATCAAAGAGACAATGCTGAGAGGATAACTAGGATCTACTGCTTCCAGTGATCCTGAAATGCTTTGGTTCTGTTTTAAATTATGATATAGGAATTTGGCTTCTATGTTTTAAGCTAAACTAAGGTATCAGAGACATAATTATTTGTCTTTTGGCCTTTTACAGTATGTTTGGCCTTTTACATATGTTAAAGGCTGCTAGAAAGTATATTTTGTGTTGGTGTTATGTGAGTGGGAAGTGGTTGTTTTGGAAACCCTTACAGGCAAGTTGCAGGGCTGTAGCTGTTGCAGGGCTCTTGACAACTGATGGATGATTTAATTTGAACACTGCATGATACCAACACTGAAAAAGCAGCCAAATACCACAAATATTGGTATCTTTTCTAGCAAGACATCGTAATTACAGAAGGAATATGGTTATTTTTCTCCCATTAAGTCTTGCTCTTTGCCCTCTGTTAGATCTGACTTTATGAGTGGGACAGAACAGGTATCTGAAGGACTCCACTGTCAATCACGCCAAAAGTGCTCCCCTCCTCCCTGTTGAAGGCGCTCACAACCCCTTTCTTTACCTATTCCCCTTAAGGACCTAGAAGTCTAGGAGTTCCCTTTGACCAACGCATGACCAGAAGTGAGATATTGAACATCTTTAAGCAAATTTCTATCAAATGTGAATAAAGGGGCCTAAAGATCTATATATTTAACAAGATGTGCTGCAAGCCCCACTGGTCCATGTGTGTGTGCAGGGTAAGGTTTTCAAAAGCACTCAAGTGAGAAAGAAGCTGAGTGGGACCCTCCACTGTGAAATTTAGTGACAGATGGCTTCTCAGACAATCTACACTGAATGACAAATGACTATACATTAAAACTTACACACCACACAAAAAATGCCTCCAAGAAACATCTGAAGTTTAATGATCATACAAAATTATGACGAAATCAAGGGCTGCAAGCTTTTAAAGAGAAGAAAGGCTGAACAGAGAATAAACATATTTCTAAAGCAAGGGAGGGATGGACAGGTATGAAGATTATCAGAGCCATCAGTGATGAACTTAATATTACAGTTATTCCACTCCCCCCCTAGAAGCAAATACTTCTCATGCCCAATAAGGTCAAGTACAGACTAAATCCCTGACAAAAACTTTGACGTACAAGGTAAGACAAATTACTCACAGACAAATGGGAAAGAATAACAAAAAATTAATAATAATGATCCCTAATGAGTTACAAATTTCAAGATAAGGCTGTAATATTTGTAAAATAATAATGGAGGCTCACCTGAGAGCTGAAGAGTATTACATTAAATGAATAGTGTTCAAGAAAATCAAATGGCTCATAGTATGAAAAACATCTATCTCAATGGGCTAGTTGTGAAAATACCCTTATGATGAGCAATGATTTCTTGCTGTTAGGAAAGGAGAATAGTATCTTCAAAAGTATTCAACTTCCAGAATCTGTAATCTCAGCAATTCCTTTTAAAAGGAGCAAATAGGATTGACAGTTATTTTTATTGCAACAGGGCAACTGCTCATTTTCCCTTTTTAGCTCTTCTAAAAGATCACACAAACAGCCATGTGATATTGAGTAATAGTTGAATTTCACTGCAAATAATTTATATAAAAGCAGACGGAGACAGCAATCTCAAATGATTATGCTGATATATCAATCATAGTATGCCACAGGGTTCTCTGAGGGAAGAGAATTTTAGGCCTAAAATTCTTGGCTTTTTATATGTGTGATTCATATTCTTTTTTTTGTATGGACTTCTCATTGTAAAATGCACAACCCTTGTTTTCAGCTTTTGATATTCATACAAAGCTGATCAAGAAGTATTATTAGGAATTGCTGTGCCACATCCAACCAATAGTCTTTTTACTGTTATGTTCTTTCTTTGATCTGGAGGGGTTTTTTGTTGTTGTTGGTTTTAGTTTTTGTTTTTCCGCAATTTGTTTACCCCTTAGTGCTCAAAAAAAATATTAATTATTTCTGTACAAAGCCAAGTAAACTTTATAAAAACAAATACAAGACACCTAACAGCAGCTCAGTAGTGGGCAATGATTAACTTACATTTATGAAGAGATGTTTGCTCTCACCCAGCACAAACCAGACTTTAGGTTGGTGAATCAGGAGACCCATTTCAGCTTACATTGTGCTGATATTAAACTCATGAAAGCTATTGCCTTTAAAGAAGGCTGGATTCATTTATGCCAGTAAAAGAACTGCTTTGTGCTTGCAATGTCTATGTGGGACAAAACTCATGGAAGAAAAAAGTAATCTGACAATAAACTCAAGGAAAATCTGTAATCATAGTCAGAAAGTAAACAAATAAAAAGTTTCTTTTTGTATATCCAAGAGACCTTGGATACTGTAAAAACAGAATACTGTTGGGACCTGCACAGATTATTTGATCAATCCCTTTTAGGAAGTTACTTCATAGGGTATTCCAGACACTTCTTGGTGACATTCTAGATTCCAGGATCCTAAAATAATGGAAGTTGAGAATAAAATCCAAAACAAGTTGGATTTTTTTTTAATTTAGCATTTTACTAAATTAAAAAAAAAATCATGCCTAAGAATAGTGAAGTTACTAATGTTATCTAGAAATATATTGTTCAACTTGTAATTATTTCACTTGATTAATGCCTGTGAGGACTTAATAAAGTATGTTTATTCAGTTTTCTTGCTGAGAATGTATTACTCAAAAGTAGCTCATAGCTTAGAAAATTAAGAATTATTACAAAAGTAGTTCCATCTTTGAAATTGAATATGCACAGATCAAACAAGGGTAATAGCAAACTGTTACCCCTCTTGCCACTTCCTTTTTATTCTTGGGGTTTTTTTAGAAATCTTAACTTCATATAAGAAAAAAATCTTACCTCTCTGTGCAATTGAGAAATTTGGTTCCCTCATTGTATTACCAAACTATTTGATTTTTACAAAGATGTTATGGTTATTAAAAATATCAAAACACAAAACTCAGTTTATGGAGTGCATTAGCATTCATGACTGATAATGCAAATGTGAATTATATCACAGTACACTCAATATACCATCTGCTCCAGAAAGAAAAACATCTGTTAGTAAATGTAAACTGTGGAGCTTATGTGGTATGCAATATGTTCAGATAGTGTATGGAATAAATAAATTGGATGTTGACAATCCCTTATGTTAGAAGCATTCAACTACTTTCTTGCCTTGAGAAGAGGAAGAGCTCAGCTGCAAGTGTGTTTTGAAATGGTGGGGGAAATTATTCTGCCATGTCCCATCCAGATGGCTTTTGCTGAAGCCAGCCACTGACAGGCTGCTGCAATCATCATCAACAGTTATGAGATGCTTTAAAACAGCATGGACATAGATGAATATACTTCTCTACAGCAGAAGTTTCTGTGCTTGAATTTTCATGATGGTGATGACACTGCAATTTGTGACATTGTTGGAATTGACTGTATTTTCTGGCTTCAAGGGTGAAAATCATGGACATGAAAAATGTATATTCACATGTATGAATGATAAAGAAGATTTTTACATCTTCAAAAATAAAATTGTATTCTTGTGTTGATGCTATTTAGAATTTTTAATGTGCTGCACTGTTATAAAAATGGAAAATGGGCACTAGTCTTGTAATTCTAAGGGCCATGCTAGCCCTTGTAAAATCTAATCTAATCTTATAAAATCTAGCCCTTGTAAAAGCTAATGTGTTTTTCTTTTCCTGATTAATTTTTTCTATACATTTTAAGCAACTAGACAAAGAAATACCTTTTCTTTTCACAATGGAGTGCAACAGCTGAGAGAGAGGTCAAAGTCTAGGAATGGCACTGTTCTGCATCCATATGCTGTCACAGAAAAGGATGGAACCAACAGTACTGCAGACATTTCCTTGACAAGTCTCCATTCATTTCTTGTCAGCTCATGGAAAGCACAGTTTTTCACATATTTAGCAAGCTGTTAAGTATGCAGGAATGCATATTTGAACATATATCTAAAAAGGCAGAAAACTTACCAAAATGCTAGGATTTTTATTTCAGTTTAAACCTTTTCTTCCCCCTCCACAACGTGGGAAGGAATTTATCATAATCTGTTGCTAAACAAGTCAAACTAATGTTTGTGCTAGTGATAGTTTGCAGGTTCTATTTGATAAAACATCTTAAATTGCAGTGTTTATTCGCAGGGGAATATAAGCACTTCTGTGGGATGCACAGTGCTGATACTTCTCCATTGTGAAGTAATTCAAAAGAATGGGAATGCCTGCTCAAGAAGATTTGGGGTTCTGTAATTCTTCTCTGCAAGAACATTCATTGTTGGTCTTCACATTGCTCTCAAACAGCTCTTTAGCTGCTTACTTCAGTGCTGTCGTTGCATGTCATTGTTTATTTTCTTCAGTTTTCCAGCATGTTCGCATTCATTTTCAGGCCACAGATAACAATGGAAGAATGCTACAGACAAAACATGTTTTAACTCTGGATCAAACTCATCAGTTCATTGTTCTTTTTGGTACTGCTAATACCTGTGGTACTCTTCACTCCATGTGCTCATTATCAGAGAGCTTCTTATCCTTGAGAATGGTAACTGAAGCAAGTCTCACAAATCTTTTTATTAGTGTTAGTTAGCACATTTAGTCACCTGCAACAGAACTGACTGGCCCAACACTTACTGAAAATCTTTGCAAAAATAAGCATGAAAAAATGGTAGATGTAACAGTTCTTATTGCTGCATTGCAAGAAAAATGTCATATGTATTGATAGTCAAAGCACTTAAAGGGATCAATGTGTGGACTAAACTATTTGCTGCATATGGTTTCCTCAGCCATACTTTCTAGCAAAAGTACCTTATTTTAACTTATCTGTGTGACATAAGTGAGTCATACATTTTCTATTAGTAGACCCAGCTTCAAGTTTTCCTTCTGTCAATCTCTTCTGGGACTTGTGGTCTGTTCTGTAACCTGTTTTAAAAAATTGGGGTGTAGATATGTTTTTTATGTCTCCTCTGTACAATCAGAGTTGAACTGTACTGTTGAATATAAATAGTTTTAAAAGTTCCAGAGAAGGCACAGGCAACAATGTTTTTATAAGCTCCAATTTGTCAAAAAATAGATTTGGAAATATGGACAGGTTCGCAGCTGTCTTGCTGTAAGAAATAAAAGCACAGCCCAAGATATCAATATCAAGATAAAAGATTAGTTAACAGAAGGGACATAAGCTTTAAATATCAATCACCAGACTAACAGCTTTCTTCTCTTTTTCTTACTTAGACTGAATGTTCAATACAGGATTGGTTACATACTAAAGAGAAAAATAACAGCTTAACAACCTTTGCTGGTAAAAATAACCTGCTTTTTTTTTTTGTTGTTGAATTTAGATGGAAAATGTTACAACACATCTGGTAGTAGAGATCAGACAAACTACCTAAGAATAATAAAAACGCCTGAGGGACAGAAGGTGTTAAAGAAAGATAAGTGGAGTATCAGCATCCATGCAGGGACATGTAAACACTGCCAATGACTTTGTCCTCTAAGCACCACATGGAGATTAGAAGCAGTACTGGACCAAGAATGGAATGCTCTGAGAGAAATCAGAACTGAGCTTATGGTCTGTAGGAAATTTAAAATCCCACAACAGGTTAGAGTCAGAAACTGACCACTGGTCTCCCAGTTACAGACAAGACTAATACAGGCAGTGTAGGAAAAAGCCTGCTTTAGATCTCATTAGAGTCCCATGGTGCAGTGATGACTGAAAGAACACAAAGAAATGCAAGAAGTATTAGAAGCATTTTGAAATGTTTGTATTTGCTCAGTCATATAATTCTGGAATAATTCTGGATGAAAAAAATATCTAAATGAAAGCTTACACAATACAGGAGATTTTTTATTGTGATTGTCCTAGCAGCAAATCAAACCAAAATGACATTCAGTAATATTTGACAAAAAATTTAAAAGGTATAAAAAAATTATCAACAATAAAGTTTATGAATTATTAAGGCAACACTTCATCTTGAGGAAACAAAAATAAAACTGTATCTATATGATCAGGTTTTTTTAGTACTATCTAATGCAAGTTGCACTCTGTAAATCTGAGACCTTTTTGGGTTTTACACTTGGCAGAAAACATAGGAGTGTGTGTTGAATTGTAGGTGTTGGTGACTGCTCTGGAGATGCAAAATACAACTTGATCACTGGGAATCTGTAGAATATGTCAGAAATCTTCTTTGACAGTCCTTAAAATGAAGGAAGAAAGTCTGAGAAAACAGATGAGGGAGTAAATTTCAAGAAGGAAAGGGGATGTGAGGACTGAAGCAATAATAGAACTTGTAAGAAGGTCTTCTTTCCTGTGAGAGATTGGAGGTGCTGGCAGTTGACAGGACAAGATGAAGGGCTGTCTTTATACATTGACACCAGTAGGAAATGGAATTAAAAGAGCTGGAGAAATAAAAGCTTTTAAAATAATGTTTTAGTAAATAAGGCCTGAAGAGACCAAGTTTGTATAAATCTAAATACAAATAAAAGTGTGAAGTTAGGCTTGTAAGGAATCAAAAACAATGGCTGTGATTTTCCAGATCTCAGTTCACCAAGCAGTCAACCTGTATTTTTTGCAAGGCTTCAACAAGCAGGACAGTGTAGGAGTTCTCTTCCAGTGTAGGATGAGATTTAGGTATGGTGCAGATTGCAATGTTTCCTCCTATGTGATCACAAAAGTCCTTCTCTCAGTCTGTTTTAAGATAAAAATGTCACATTGCAAAGTCAAAGTAGATCTCAGGCTTCTAAGAACCTCCATTGCAAATGTGAGATTCAACAGTTAAAATGGGATCAAAGAAATTGATAAGCATTATGCAACTTACCCCTGGTTGTGGAAGTAGCTTTCATGTTAGTTACATTCTGCACTTGAAAATGCTGCATTATTTATTGTATGCATAAAACTTGATTCTTTAAGGTTTGAGAAGAGTACTTTTATTGAAAAGAAGTGGTAGCTGGTTCTGCTTCTTGGTATCACACCAACAGCAAACAGTAAAGTCATGAGTGCTGCTGCAGACCTTGATTCCTATCAAGGGTATGTTTAAAATTTACTTTTGTTTGTTTGGTTTTTTCAGACGATCATGGTTCTAATAAACTGTTGGATATTTAAAATGTGAAAGATGACAGGTTGATTACTTTTTTTGTGTACAACTTCTAAAGCTAAAAATGTAACATAAATACAGTATATAATTTTCAACTGGTGAAGAAACAGAACAACAGTTACCTCCGAACATCAATTGCTGTTTACCAAGATGTTTTGGCAAAACTGTGCTACTGTGGTGAGAATATTACCTACATATTCAAACTGTGTGTTTATTATACCCAGTAGTTAAATTTAAATTATTATGAGCTATTTGACATTCTAGTTGTCACAGGAAATACCATGGTTTCCGGCTTTAACAGTTGATTGTGTTTCTAACAAAGAGAGATCTTGCACTGTGGAAAATTACTATTTTCAGTTGATGTCCACAAGATACATTTTAGCCTTTCTGTAACTTACATGTCTATTTCTGTTTCCTCTCTCTTTTTATATTCTGATTTTTCTCCTGTATCAATTAGAGACATTTTCAGGTCACTCTCATTTGATTTTTTAAAAACTGTCATTTTTAAAGAAATAAGGGAATATGAATGCAATATGAAGATATAATGTGTAATAAGAAACTTTATTTAGTTTCTTTATTGCTAGAACGCAGTGGCAGCCAGCTCATGGATTTGCTGCTGGGTATAGTTTTCAGCTTTGCCTTGGAAAGCCCAGATTTTCCTCAGAAATCTGCTATTTTCTAGTTCCACATGCACTGATGGTCCTAGGGCGGGTCTAATGCAGGGAGGAGAATTGGAGATCTTTAATTCTGCCAGGTACTGCCAGGTTGTGTTCCCTTATTTGAGGACTTTACTGTTGTGATAATTTTGTCTTCCTAATTGTTTCAGTCCTCTTTCCTTCTTTGCTCCACAAGCTTTTTTGTCTTATTTTCTACCTTTTTGTCCTCTGGGCCTATTGTTAGCAGCTTCCTGTTTCTCCTGTGCTAGTAATCCTCACCTCCATCACTTCACCCTCTCATCCATCAGACCTCTAACTAGTCCATCAGTTACACGTATTTCATAATAATCTGACCAAATAAAGCTTCTTGTTGATATATTTTCTCGGAATTAAGTATAATAATTAATACCTTTAAATATTTTGTATTAAATGTTCTGTATTTGTAGTAATGCCTGAAACTTCTAAATATCATTTGCGCTGTCAAAATTCAACTGATGAAGCTTGCACTATTCTCCAGACCATTACAATTTAAGAACTCACTAATACTTAAAAACACTTTGCAGTGTAGATTTGAATCATTATTTTCATTACATAAATTAAGAAACTGAGACACACAGTAATATAATGAATTGTTCAATTGCCAGGCCATACTGGGAAAACACTTGTTCTGACAGGATTCTTTTTTAAGCTGGATTATATTATTAAATCATGTCAGGAGAGCTACTATTTTTAAAATCTTTAAAATAATATTGAAAAATATTACTGTTTCCTTGTGGGAAAGAATCCTGAATAGAATCATGCTGACAAGTTTGCCATTGTGATAATAACTCCCTGCTTGTGCTCAATGTTTCACTACTTTCTAAAACTACTGAAGGAACAATCACTTAAATCACAGGAAGAAAACCAGAATTAGCTGTCTCCTTTTTAAAATATTCAGAGGGTTTCCAGAACATATGAAATGGAGAGCTGTGATCCTTGTCCCAAAGGAAATGACAATTATTCTTGTGGGTCTGCTTTCCAGTGTTTTTTTTTGTTTCTTTTCTTCCATATGTCATATACTTGAAAATTATTCCCATGCCAGCTTGGCTGCCTCCTACTCAATGTGCACTATTAAGTGGGATGTATTAGATATCTCCTGCAAGCCAAAATGTGGTGAGGAACAATCAGGAAATTTGCTCCAGAAAGTCATTCCAGAGCTGGACTACAACAGTAGTGTAGGTGCAGCCATGAACTCAAAAAGTATCAGAAGATTTCTACATGTTAAATCTGTTTCCTGCCCATAGGGAGAAAAAAAAAAAAAAAAAGAATGGTACAAAAGGTCCGCAAAAAACATCTATTCTCTCTGCAAGCTTTTGGTGGCTGTTCTGTTAGCGTGCCCTTCATCTTAGGAAAGGAGACTAAGGAGACTCTTGGTATAGCTATAAATTAAAACTTAGAGCATACAGACCTGGTTTTTCTGTTAAGCAAATTCTGCTAAGGTCAGTAGCAAAAGATTTGGTCCCAAGAGGAAAAATCTATCATATTTGCTTTTTCAAGGAATTCTCTATCAGTGCCTCTGTAACAACTGTTGTAGGAACAAAAAGCCAAGGATTGCCCTTGTAAAAAATTCAAGATCACTGATTCTTTTACTGTAAGGTTAAATGATTTGTACACTAACATTTTACTTGGGTTGAAAGATCAGAGTTATGAGAAAGATCTAGTTGCCTTTTATTTATTTTTTTTTTTCCTGCAATATGTTATAGAAAGACCTAAAGAGAGATAACTAGTCTCCACTTATGGAGGGCAGGATGGAAATCCACCATGGATTTACATTTGGAGAATGATAAGAAATTATTCTAGGGGCCTGACAAATCCTAGAGTCTCATAACCCAGACACTTTCACTTGCCATGAATTAAAACCTACGCTGGAGTTTTTCATTAGACAAATATTCTAGTTTTTACTCTTAAAAGTTCTTCCATTAGTGTACAGCTTTCTTTGTCTGATACTTAGATACTACAATATTCTACAATACTACAACATTCAAGGCATGAGTGCCTTGAATATACAGCATGCTCAATAGGGCAATAACTGGTGAGAAGAATTCCTTTGCTTAATGATTGTTAGTATTAAAAACCTTTATAAAAATAGCATTCTTTTGAAGAATACCTGGTGGTCTGTAATTTCAACATTCCTATGAAAAGAGAAATATGAATGAGAAGCACGTTGGAGTCATGGCATCAAGATATATGCTAGACTTTGTTCACTTGGTAGATTGTATAAGAGGTGCAGGAAAACCTATAGACTGGAAAGATCCTGGTTTATTATGGGCTGTGAAGCTTCTGGACTATTAATGAACAACCACTACATTGTACTTTCAGTGAAATTAATATTAAGTAAGGCTATTTATTTATTGCTTTTTTTGTAGACTGAGGATCATTTAAATGAATTTGCCATCAGTATAATCCAAAAAAATAACAAAATGACAGAAGCAGCATCTGCTGGTTTTTGCTTGGTTGTTTTGTTGGGTTTTTTCCCTTACTAGGGTACTAAACAGAGCAAAAAGCAAATCACTGCCAACTGTATAAATATATGAGATGGCATGTCTTTGTAAATATTTAAATAACTATTAAAATAACCTTCCTAGTTTTGTACAATAAGTACTGAAAACTGGCAAGTATGATTCCAAATGTTCTGCTTTCACAGTTCTATAATCAATGCAAAGATATAGTGGTCTTTAATTTTAAAAGAGGATACACCCAAGTGTATTGTGTTTGTTTTCATGGTTTTGCATGACTTCAAAAGAGATTTGAAAGGATAAGTAGCAATTTTTTACAGATGTACCACAGGGATTTAAGTAAGTATGCAAAACATTTTTGGCTTGGTAACTAGTAATTCTTCCTGAAAATCAACACATTTCAGACCCCCATTGAGTGGCACGTTTCTCTTGGACCCCATACTCAGCATCTGCACCAATGTCTGAACCTTCCCCTAGAAGCAAATCAGTGACTAAACCACTGTTTACTAATTTTTTTTTCTGCTCCAGATATGTGCCCATCAATGTTGCAGTGCTATGGGAATGGAAAAGTTGTGCAGAGACTGTGCCTCTTCTATGATGCTGCTAGACTGTGTCAAGCCGTCAGTAGTTATCCTAGGCATTCTGTACATGAGGAAACACCTATTTTACAGCTATTTTGCATGGGTTCTTTGTTAGACCTACTTATTCCCCAGGAAAAATGCATCTTTCTTTAACCTGCTTTAGAAGTGAACTACACACAAATACTAAAAAACTAGTGTACAGAAGCACAAGTTTGCTTTCAAATGAACCCAGTGAGAAAGAGCTATTATACTTTATACTATCACCAAACCTCTTTTGCAAATGCTTTCTGATACAAACAAGTACTAAAACTAAAGCCTTCAGGGAACGTGAATGCAATATAAACTAGTGAAGAACAGCTGATAGGAGGAAACAACCTAAATGAATCAATTTGATTCTCCTGTTTAACCAAAAATGTATAAAGCAGAAAAAAAAATCCACACAAAGAAGTGTCAGGATATTGCTTGACTTTAAGAATGTATTTTATATTTTGAGATTCATGTTTCACACTAGATGTAGGTTGTGCTGTACAGTGATGATAAGAGCAGGGTTATACTAAAATGGGCTGACGCTCTGCTGTGCCCTTAGTTATTCCAGTCTCTAATGAATTGGGCATAGTTCTCCCTTTCTTGGTACTTTCATTTGCTCCATTCTGATAAATGTCCATGTGTGAGCATGGAACATGCCTAAAGCATTAATAATTACATATTAGGATATAATTTTCCTCTCTCTGACAGTCATCTTGGCTTCTCAGAGATGATCCTCTTGATTGTTCAGTCATCATTCCTTAGACTACACTTAAATGAGAGATGACAATGTACCTTAGAGCCACCCCCAACCCTCCACTCCATGTTCACATTCCATTACAATGAACACTGCTAGAGTAAGACCCTGCAGAGTAATGTTTTTACAGTCTCATTACCATCTAGTGTATTAGACCATGGCAAAAACATAGTTCAACGAAAAATATATCCTGTTACAGAGAATGATCACTTGGCAGCAATGGTTATTTTAAAACTTTATCTAAAGCCTTTAAGCTAAGCTTTCACCATCTGTTCTGCCTTCTAATTATACATGCAAAAATAACATAATTCACAAGTGTATCATAAAAGTGGATAATGTAATTGATTAAGTGATACTGCTGCATGTATCTGTGTTTGGTTATGCTGTGCCTTTATTTTGCTTTTAGCTCATAAATCAGTTTGAATACATTATATAGTGACATTTCTTTGGCAAACAGACAAGAGATGTACTCATATTTGAGGGGAGGCAATGAACTGATGATAATGATGGATGGAAAGAGAACATCAGAGAGGTACAAATACTGTCAAACATCAAGTACACATGCTCCAGTTCTTTGAAGGAGTTGGACCAACCTGCTTTCTCACCCTACTTCAGAACAGGAAGACCTATTTGGCAACTGTTTTACATTAAACAAAGAGCAGGGAAGAAATTGCTTGCTTAAATGGCTCCTGACATTCTGCATATAACCTTTTGCTTCACATTCCCAGATTGGTGCATTGTTATGAATGGAAATCTTAGAGCTTTATTTTGCTAAGTTATCCAGGTGCTTGTATTACTTTCAAAAATGCTACAATTAATTCAATTTCTATTACATGCTAAGTTTAAGTTCAGTGTGTTTAGGGCCTTAGGAAATAAAATAATGCCTGGAAGTTGGAGCAGCTAGGAAAAAAGGAAGACTCACAAGTGGAAAGAAAAATTACTTGTAATTTGTTACCACAAATAGGAAATGTGTGAGTTCATGGATTTCAAATAGTAGCAAAACCTAAATAATAGGTTTTACAATACAAGCCTTTACAATACTTAAGTCACTTAATACTTTAAAATCCTTAATACTAGTAGATTTTAGTGAATCCATGGAAAACTCCAGTTGGGAACTGACATCCCAGCTTAAGTCTATTTAAATGAAAGATTCCTTAGGCAAGATGAAGTAGAACTTTGAAGTGCTTTCTATAAAGCACAAGTAAAACTATAGATTCCCTTCAGATTCAACTGTCTGAAGATGTACGTTGTACCATCTGCACTTCCATTTCATTTTCAGTGTTTCTGCGCTAACTTTTCTACAGTAATATACATTTTACATATACAGTAAGGTACATTTAATATACAGTAATGTACATTTTGCTACACATGGTGTTGCCTAAGTGTGTACATAAAACCCATGGCACAAGAATGTATTTGTCTGGATGAAAGAAAATAGTAATTATGAGATCTGTTTTGAAAGACATGTAAAAATAAGCATAAGAACCTTTCATTCTAACATTTTAACATTCTATCCATTTAGTTGCCTTTCCATTTATGCTGTAGATTCTGTGATTCCCAATAGGTTTTAGCTGACATCCTCCCAAAAAGCTCTTCTCTATTGTTATCTTTGTCTACTGATTTAAGCAAATACGGAGAGAGAGTTCTTTGTGACATTAATGGATATTTAATCCAGACCATTACTTCAGTAGTTTGGCCTCAATCTTCTTCCAAGGACTATAGTACACACCCTAGTCATGTCTTGTCTGTTGCTCTTTCTTTAATGTCTTTTTCCCTCATTCTGACAGGTAATTTAGAAGCCTGCCACAGCTTCCTTACCTCTGATTCCACTGGATGTGAATGGATTGAAAGACAGAATGCAGTGGAACAAAACAATCTGTAGCATGTTTGAGTATTTTAATAAACATTTTAAAATATTTGTATTGACTTCACAAGTATTTTAGAAGTATTAGCAATGCAATGCAGACACTCCTGTGATTTTGGCAGAAAGTAATACGTCGTTATTTCCTTATGAGATTTTTTTTAATATCAATAAATAATGTTTTCCTGTTGCACTACTATGTAAAATAGAAATTTATGCTTAACATAAATTGGAGGTAAAACAAATGTTTGATAGAATGTTAAAAAGCTAATATGAAAAGTTAGGGAAGCTTAAAACCCCTGCTAAATTTTTAGATGGCTAATAACAGTTACCCATAATCTGCAATGATGTATTGCTCAGAAAAACACACAAAACAGGCAGGTATCAAACTTGACACATATATAAATCAATAAACCCCATAAAGTAGGCATGATACTTCATCTTAAAATGTATGGACATATGCAAAGGCTCATTTCTGAGCTAGAACACCCACAAGGAATTGGAGGTTGAAACACAGACTGTAAATTGTTGGAGTAAAGCGTTAGGATAGAGCCAAAGCCACCCTAAGCACTGGAACTCCTTATGCTAACTCAGACTGTTAATTGTCCCCTTAATTATTTATTCTGAAACCTGGATATTCCTTAGTTCAACCAATCTGTTGCTTATGAATGTAACTTTTGCAATTATCCACTCCTCTGCCATTGGCACATTTTCACGTTTTCAATCAGATTCACAAAAGAAACTACTGTCTGAAACCAGAAAAATAACTAATTACACCGAGTTCAGGGCGGGTTGCTATTTTGAGGGTTCATTTTACTAACTCAAATGGTTGAACCATTTAAAATGTTCATATTTTTCTAGAAGGCATCAACAACTGAGAAGACTTCTAGGAAAAAAAAAATATTCCAAATGCAAATACCTCCAATCTACAACTCTATTAGGTCTTAGCATGACCTAATTTTATCTTCTGTTTCCAGCTTTCTGTTGTTCTTTCACATGTTCTGTACTCTGCTGATCTACTATGCTTCTCTCCAATTTTGAAAAGTTTTTTCTTATATAGGATTATTATTCCTTTTTATTGTCTTTTTGTTAATTTAGTTTTTGAACTTTAGTGGAATGTAATTCTTATACTAGAGTCGGAGTTTAACTTTCAAAATCACTTTTTCCTCTTAAGTTTGAAACTGCGAAAAGTACAAAAAATATCCTTATTATACTTAATCTTTAAAAACTCAGGAGAGTCAGAAAGGAAATCTCCAAGGGTTTGATACTTTTAAAAAGAGATTAATTCTTTCTCTAAAGCAATGATTTAATGTGGCAGATCTTTTGAGTTTTTCTGTAACTGAGGATCAGTCTTTTTTTACTTTCTGGTAATGAACAACCACAGAGACACTGACTCAGCTTGACAGTGTTTATAGTAGATGTTATTTAAGCTATAATATAAATGGTTTTGAGATATGAAGTGAGTTGCAGAAAGAGCCTAAGAGGCTCTCTCATCAGCAATGAGAAATTTTCCACAAGATAATCTGCAGAGCAGAGCTCTTTTGGCCAGCTACCCAAATTCACTTCATCACATGCTGAAGTTTAACGAGACTTTGCAGACTGATGGATTATAAAGCCAAAAGTGGCTATTGGGATCATTCCTGCTGACCTTCAGCACGGGCTGGAGACTTTTCCTCAATTAATCACTATTCCAAGAACAAAAGTCTTTGCAGCCAGGTAGCCACTGTTGCCAGAAAACTCTGATGGTGATTGTACCCTGAGTACCCTTAGTAACCCATTGTTACCTAGCTGCCCCATTCAAACGCCTTCCTTATCTGGAGCTTCATACCAGCTCAAATCAGCGCCTGAGTTTATTCTGCTCACAGTGTTCTGGACAGAGCCCTGCTCAGTGACCTGTGGCCATGCTCTGCTGAGGCTCATGGTGTGGCTGGGGCTCCCATGGCTGTGCCAGGTGTGATAGCACTGGCAGACGTTGCTGGCTGAGGGTGAGGGAGGCCAGCCCTGGCCTCTGGTGTTTGGCCCCATGAAGACATGGCTCGCTCTGCTCCAGTCTGCCTCACAGTCTGCTGCCACACATGCCCACGTGCCAGGACAGGAGCAGTCTGTGCAGAAGGTACTTTTCTTTTTTTCCCCCACTCCTGCCCTTAGAAAAAAAGGATCCTTTGTGCCCTGTAGGGCCAGAGCAGAGCTGGCACCTCTACAGCATTCGGTGAGTGGAGGTGACACGGCCGTGACTGAATCTCCATCAGGACCTGGCCTGACTGTGGCTCTTCTTTGGAGACCAGCTGCTGTCTCAGTCCTCCCAGCAAAACTGTGCCCATGTGTGGGAGCAAATGAAACAGATCTCCCCTTAAGCAGGGTCCCCCACTTGGACCTTGGATGGATGGAACCCAGGTGGTTGGTCATTGTAGCCGTATTTTAGGATTTCTGAGTGGCCTTTAATTAGCCAGCACCTCACTCATGTCCCCAGACAAGGGAATATAAGTCTACTTCGGAAGTAAGATTATCAGCTGAATTTAAATGAGTACCTAAGGCATGCAATGGCAGAAATATAATACACCGACTGCTGATAGTCACGCTTGCCACAGGTACCAAAAGGAAGTGTGGCCCAACTGTTAATACATGGCCAGCTTCCCATGGCAACCAGTGCAGATATTTGGAAATCAAATAGTGTGCACTCCAGGTGGTGTAATAAGCACACTGACAGCTCCCTTTCTGGCTCACCAAACTTAAAATTGAGACTGTGTTCCCCATGTCTTGATTCTGCCTTTGGAAATAATCATGTTCATAATTAATTCCAAAGAGTATTTCTTTTTATGCAAAAAGAGTCAGTAAAAACTGAATGAAGTTATCTTAAAAAAAGAGAATAAAAAAAAGCTCTCAGTTGAAATGAATGGATGGTTTTGGTCGGTTGTTTTACGTTTGGGTTTTTTTGTTGTTTTGGGTTTTTTTTTACATAGAAAGTGAGTAATAACATAGAGTTATTTACTTTACATGCTTGTACTTATCTGTGCTTTCATAAGTTTTGACATTCAGACTTAAAATGGTCATGGTTACAAAACCTGTGTCTATACTTTAGCCTGATTAGCATTTATACTCTGCAGCTGATGATGAGAAAACTCAGCTGTAGCTTAAATTTCCATGAGGGTCATGATGACCACTTTCTCAGTTTGATAGTATATGAATAACCTTCTTAGACTAATACTAATTAACTTTGTACAGTTTCTGCTGTAAATTATTTTCCGAGCCACTTAGGATTGCACTCAGCCAATTGCATACATGGCAAAAGGTTAATTGTTTGTAAAAGACAAAGAAAAAGGCACCTCTGTGACTCCCAATAGAAATTAAGAAAATAATGAAGTCTTTCTGTGGGAATTCATCTACTTCACATGTGATGTGCTGATTACAAAACTTGCAGAATATTGAAATATGTATTTTCAAGAGCAGTGTTTGACAGAGGGTACATATATATAAAATAGTGATGTGGATTTCTGCTTTGTTCAGAAGCCTGAATAGCAGCAGATGTGATAATCTAAATTTGTAAGTTTTGAGAGGAATTATGTCATGGATACATACAAAATGTATGTATTTCCTATGCTGATCAAGGCATGCTGGGCTGTTCAAATTTGCCTACAGAGTGTAGGAAATTGGACTTATATACATGGCAACCACTATGAGACAAACAGAAATTGCATAATTATTCTGACATGCAATATTTATGCATCATATAATTATCAGAAGAGATGTGATTTGCCAATTGCACCCAACAAATTACAAAAGGAATTGCATGTGATGCCACAAAATGATGTAGTCTTTTAGAACATACTTAGATCTGCTTTGTAATGCAGACTTTATAGAATCATCCCTTTACTTTTAAGTCATTTATAATACATTGCCTCTTTTGTTTTGTTCTGACTTCCTTTGTGAAGAAATTAATTTACACAGTTATTGGGTGAAGAATTCTGAAAATAAAATAAAAATTATTTCAAAAATTGTGTAAAATCCCTTTTCAAATTAGGGAGATAATTGCGACCTTTTCAGGAAATTATTTCTTCATCTTTCAGCCAAGTTACTTTTCTTCTGCTTAAGTAACATGTTTCCTTCTCCCTCATGCTACTATTTGGGCTTACACTTCCTCCTCCGCTCGGGCACCTAGAGCTAATTGTGTAAGCAGAGCTGAAATCAGTCAGCTTTGATGAATCTGTTCTGTGTAAAGAGTTCACATGTGATGAAAAAGGCAGGTTTTTGCAATGCAGAATTGCAGAAAATGGTGGCATTTTGTTACTTGTGTGTACTTACACATACTCTTCTGTAAAAATAATTAATATCTAAAAGCTGCGAAACATAATAAGCAGCAGAAAAGAGTATTTTGGAAAGCTGATGGGGTAAGAAAATAAAATAAAAAGCTAAAAATCTAGCATGTGGGAAACCTGATGCTGGAAGTAAGGTAGAATTAAAAACATATGCTTTTGGTGGTAACAGTTATTCTGATGATTTCAGTTTGCATAGCTGAAATTATCGGGTAGGTTAAAACCTGGGTCTTGGGTGGCTTTTAAGGTGCATTGTACATTTATCTTGCATAACTTAACACTACTTTGATTTCTTGGTCATCAGTGTATGATCATGTTCTGGGTGAAATGCCAGCTTCAGTGAATTCAGTGGGTGTTTCCTCATTGCATTAAACACAGGCCAGACTTCATGCTTATATGTGTTTACTTCTTTACTAATGCTGATTAACCATGAGAAGAAAACAGTTTATAATGGAAAACTCTTCTTGCTTTCTTTATAATTACTATTTCCAGCTGCTGCAGGTTCTCTACATTGGCAGACTTGACATTCCCTCATAGGATAGGCCAGCAGCTCCTCCCCTTACCAGCAGCAGTAGAAGCAGCAACACTAGTGAGGAGCAGAACTTCCATTGCCTCTAAAGCTTCTTAATAAGTGAGTAACATTTGAGCAATGTTATTATCACTGCTGTGCAGATAAATAAAATCAAGTATACAGCAATGTACTCTATTTAAAGAAAAAAAAAAGTCACACAGAACTTTGAAACAGTTCTTCCATAGTTGGAGAGCAAAAATGAATCATGGCTAGATTAGAGGCAGCAGAGAGAAGCTGTAAAAACAGTTATATTTACCGAAAATTTAACAAGGGCTCATGCCATACCAGTTTGAAGCAACAAAGATATTATCTGCTGGACAAAGTTTAATTTGAAAAAGTGATTTAAGCTGATTTCAGAGAATCAAATGGATTTTAGGCTGGAGTATGGGCTGTCTGATTTTCTGGCTGTAACCTATACAAGCACTAGTCTGAAAGAAGTTTTACACCTTTATGTTACTGATGTTTTTTCTTCTTTATGGAGCTTAGTAAGTGAAAGTTTTAGTACTAGAAACCTGTTTCTGACCATATGGGAAAATGTAATTGTTATAGGAGAGATGAATATCACTGTTGAACCTTTAGAACTAACAGAGTAAACTAGCAAGTATTCTCTTCTTATGGAAATGATACTTACCAACTTCCTGGAGATGAAAGTTGGAGTCTTTTACAGTTGGGATCTGTTGAGTCATGGTGTAAAGAGGACAGTGTTTAAAGAGTTGCTTTTGCTCCCATATAAATAGGAAGGAAACTAAATAGTTGTTACAGTGAATAGTTATGATTGCAGTGCTGTTCTTTTGTAGTTAAAGCTGTATGCAAGAGACAAATAACAAAATAGACAGTGACTTCTTTTTGCACTTGAGATTGTCTTCAGATTTTCCCACAGCCTTCTGTTGAAGCATTCAGGTTACACAAAACCAATGATTTAGGCAAACTGACAATACTTGGCCTTTTTTGGCAAATGCTTTCAGTCCTCTGCAGACAGATCTGACTGAGGAAATACTACATTGCCTCACATACCACTGTTTGAAATTTAGTGTGTGAAAAATACTGAGCTTTAGGGTAGAATACAAATTATGTGATGAGTATTTGGATTTTTTTGGCATACACATAGACACACTTTGGCAGTGTCCGTAATTCAGATAAAGGAAGAAGGTTCACATAAGCACTCAGAGAGAAAAAGTTCTATAGAAATCTTCAAATCTGAGTACATAGCAATTTCTACAGTAAAGATAATTTCAGCAGAAATCAGGGAGTGATAAAAAAAGATTAGGAACTACAGTATTCAGCTGTTACTACTCAAAGAGGTTCAACAAATACATTATTAAGAACACTTGTTTCATTTAGATTTTTTTTATTTTTTTTCTTGACAAATTGACAATGTATTAAAGCTTTCAGCACTTTGCCTCATATTTAGCTTACAAAACTCCAAATAGACCAGAAACATGAATCTAAGAAAATCTGTTTTCTTTTAAAATTTTAGAATTGTTCTGGCTTGAATTATTAGGATGCTTGGAGAGGGTGGCTTTTCTGAATCTATTTAGATACTGTTTTGTTCTGGGGCTTTTAATAATTTTTATTGCTAAGCCATTGTTGCTTTTTTCAAAGAAGGAATAAAGAAATCTTTGTAGATGTGTAGTCTTGAAGCTTTTTCTGTGTTTTCATAGGTTAATTTCCATTGTATGGTTGTAATTCTTCTATCTCAAAGAATAATAGCTATTTATTATAATGAAACTATGAGTCAAATCATACCATTAACAAATTGTAACCCTTATTTATAAATGCATATTGAATAAAACTTCAGTAAAAATATCATGAAGAAGAACAAAGAGGACATAATATTCATCACTGTATTTAGTTTATCTGCTTTTAAAAAAATTTGTATTTTAGAGTTGGTTTGTATTTAGACAGTTTATTTTGAGCTAGAAATGTAAATTTTGGGGTGTTCTGCTATTTTTAGATATGTAGAGTTATTATGACCACTGCTCCCTTTTTTAATTTTTTTAAGACTATTTAACACAAATAAGGTGATTTTGTAAAAATATACCTGTATTAAGGTATATTTCAGATTACCTTTTGCCACTTCAAAAGTATGGAGGGTCCGTTTAATCTGTTCCTCAGTCTAGAACTAGAAATATTTACAGGAACTCTCTGGTTTAGGGGTTCAGAAGTCACTCTGCCAGAGATAATTTGAAATTTCTGTTCATGTTAAAATATACTTCTCTTTATTCATAGCATGATTTATTCTTGAGTCTGTATTCTGCTACAAACAGAAGGTAGGGTCTTGAGGTTTTGAACTTAACAAAGCAGTTTACATAACAGAGCTGTGATCCCTTCAGATGGATGAGGGGACTCTCCGATTATGGATCTGAGTGAATTTTCTTCAGTGCCTCTTCCATATAGGAAGCCTCTCATCAGCTCACTCAGTCACTCCTATGGAGTTGCCTAAAATGTTCTGTCTTCAAGGAATAAAAAAAAATATTTGAGGAAATAGTTCTGTAGGTGTCTATTCAGAAGTTCAACATAGGTTTCAACAAAGCTTTATAGTCTAATCAATCAAATTCTTTAGTTACTTTCTCTCATCCGTTATAAATGTGATATTAGAATTAAAATTAGGATACTATTAGAATTAAATTGAGTAATAAAACACTGTATTTGGAAGTGTTATAAAGTTGGTTATCAGCTTGAAGAAATGAGATACGCAAGTTTTGCACAAAACACATTCATTTCACTGATAGAGTTTGTTAACTTCTGGAAATGTTTGAATATTTTCTCATAAATGTTGTAGTCCAACTGTCATGTTTGGAGGTTAAGTTGGATTTTACAGAGGCTGGATGAATTAGTGAATATGTTCATTGTTACAACCTGAACATTCCGGTATTAATAAAAAGTACTCCTTTACAGAGGAAGAGAAATTCATTGTTGTTGTAAAGAGAATATTTAATATGGCATACACACTCCATTTTTCCTTTCAGGAGCATCTAGGAGAGACTTGTTGCTTTTCGGAAGTTGTACCACATAATTTATGCATGCATGCTTCTGAAATGCTTGGGCAATAATAAATATTACAATATCTGTGCCTTTGAATAATCAACCATAATGTTTGATTCATAAACAGAAATTTTATTCTAAATGTAAAAGCACGCAAAAATTATATCTTCAGGTACTCAAGATATTTAGAAATACTGTATGTGAAAAGTAGTTAAAAATAATCTCCTTTGCTGTTAGAAGTATGACTAGAAACTGGTTTGTGGTGCAGTGGAGGATACTCTTTTTCTCAAGAGATGACAAATTCTATATCCTTGGTAAATATTTCATGTTACAAACCTGTAAATACCTCTACTGTTGGCTGAAGCAAATGAGAGAATTGCTTATCATACATTTAATTAGACATATTTTATTTTTTTCAAATTTGCAAGCATAAACCCTACATTGTTCAAAACTTCTAAGCCTTCTCGCTAGAAATGGCAACTAGGATGGCAGAAATCACTTGTACTTTGACGGATGCATCTGAATTTACTTAATATTTTTAGCATTCTTCCTGTAATACCAGAGGTAGCAGAGTTTTACTGACTTTATTAGTTTCAAAACAGTGCAATTTGTGGCTGAACATGCTGAGAAAATCACAGTTTTGATAAGGAAAGCTGGAAAGACAAATGCTACAATTTTCAGTAACATGGTTATGGTTTGTATGTGGCTAGAGATTGTCACACATTACAGTTTTTATAGTGTTCCACATGTGCTTCTGACATATTTTTGTTAATGTTCTATATTTTAATCTTAACATAAACAGAATAATGCTAAATAGTTGTGTGTGAGTGCCTCTACATATAAGAACATAGCTACTCATTTCATATTCTGCATATCATTGGTTATTCTATATATATATATTGTATATCATTCTGTACCATAGTCTGTTAAATTACATGCAAAATATTATTCTTGGCTATTTTCTTTATAATTTCATGGCTCTTCTAAAAAAGTTAAAACAGTAAGGTTGGCAACGTAGGTATTATAATACTTCACATTCCTACATTGGCTTCATATCAAATGGGGTGAGACTGATTTGAGTTCAGAACCATATTTCAGCATCCTAACTGCTTGGGTACCTCTTGCTTTTGTGAGGTTTTATTTCTAATGGCAAAAATCAGTTGTCATGTTATTTTAGGCTATGCTCAAAATAAAGCTGAATGCTAGATTCTTACTTCTGACTTGTATAGAACAAACAGTAAGTTTTGATCTGCAGAATTGAATTCTTCCATGCCTCTGTCTTCATGATCTCTACAATTCACAATACATTTCTCTGACCTACACTTTTTGGTTTTTAATTTATCTGTTTCTACAGAGTGCTATGAAGAAAGCAGGCAGGAACAGTTTTGACGTATGCCCTAGGGCCTTTGCTACATTGATATGTTTGGGAAACTGCTTATGTACTTACTGTAGGACTAGGTTATTAGTTGATTGGTCACAGCTAGACAGGCCTAACAAGTAGGGTTTCTATAACACATTTGCAGAATAAAGTTCACAGTATTAAATAGAGCTGGAAAATTCAAAAGGCTGAGGATAATAGACTGTTTTTACCCAGGTAAAGAGGCTGAGGAAAAAAGCGTTAGCCAAAGCCCATCTCTTTCTGGCTGACCAGAGGCAAGATGAAAGTATTTAGAACAGTTTTTAGACAGTTTGCTTCTCAGGATAGTCTATGTCTTTGCTTCTTAATCACCAGTTACCCCTTCTACTGCCATCTCTAGTTTGTTTTTTTAACTAATGAAGTAAGCAGTCAAGAGTGTAAGGCTGTAATGTATATAAATATGCTTGACTTCTTAAAATTACTTTTAAATACATGTATTTAAAATTTAGGTGTAAAATACTTTCTTTTTTTTTCATGTACTCAATGATCCCTTTCATTCATTGAGAGCTGTTATTATAATGAAATCCATTATGGATAGAAAACTTTTTTCTCACATGTGACTTAAATTTAATTGCATCTTTTAAATGGGTGTTCCTCCCTGCCTCTGAAAGGGTGGCAAAATGGGTGTTGGGTCTTGTTATGGTGTTTTTTTGGTTGTTGGGTTTTTTGTTTGTTTTGGTTTTTTTACAAATAATTAATAACATATTCACTGGCAATGTCAAGTATGACTTGTAAGCAAAGAATTATTCTTACTGTCTCTTTTCCAATTTTTCACATAAAAGCAAACAATTTACACAGGCCACTGAAGAAATATTTGATTTACCCAAGCTAGAATCAGAATCTACTGGTGTGTGGCATTGTTTAACAAAAGAATTCAGGAACACGAGCATCTGGGAGATTTTATTTTCAAGTTCAAGTTATTTGAAGCAATCCTCTTTGTGCACTTTGTCTGAATCATTTTATGCTGGAAAGCATATTTTCTCTGTACAAAAGTAGAAACTGCTTATCTCAGTGGTGAGCAAAGTCTGTGCCTCAAATACAAATAAGTAAACTGACTTCTGAAGAATGCTTCCCTGTGCTTGTAGGGAAGCTGAGTTCTTGGAGGAATACTGTCAGTCAGTCAAGGCTTGTGACGGATAGTGTTCTAAAATATTTTTGCCTTCATATACAGTGCAGATGGTACAAGAATTTGTTCTACACAGAATATATTGTTAGAATAGTCCAGACAGACTGTGATCAAGAGACCACGAATAAGAACAATTTGGTTTTGAAAACTTTTTATCTGATTACAGGGATAATGACTTGAAAATCAACCTGGCAATTTTGCATGATTAGAAAAGTGATGTTCATGTTGTTTTCTCATCATGTTTCCAAATAGAAACAGATTTCTGCCACATATTAAATATCATTTATCTCATAGATGATTCTGCATCTGAGTTTCAATCAACGGCTTCAGCTACTCCATGCATGGAGCTGTTCTGTTGTTTTGACAAGCAAAGACACATCAAAATCCTGTATTAGTCACTTTCCCAAGTCACTGAGTCTATATGAAGAGCTTAGGAAAACAAAACCAGAGAATAATATTTAAATTTAAAACTCTTCATTTCCTAATTTTCCAAGTGCATTTAAGGTTATAGGGCTGCTTCTGGTCCCAGACACTTTTACTGAAAGGAAATAGGTTGAGACAGTGCAGCTGATCTATTTTTATATCTTTGGATCACTTTCTTGGAGAACACTGTCATGATATCTAGATAATGCACGAAGTTTAATGTAGTATGTTATAAATAAAAACTTCCCTACTTTTTTTTCCTACAGCTTTCATTTATCATCCACTTTGTGCTGTTCTCAACACATTTGTTTAAAACATTAGAGTAGGTGAGGTTTATGGGCATCTAGGCCTGTTCTGTGAGTGAATTTTAGTCAAGGACTTATCTCTGTAACACTTTCTCCATCTGGGTCTGAAGATGTCAAGTCAGTACAAGATTTTGTCTTTTCCCCCGTTCTATAAGCTATGTATTCAGATAAGTTTTACTGAGCTTGCTGTGTTTTCTGTTGAAAATAAGAATGAAACCACAAATGAGAATCAGCATTTGATGACAAAGCTGACTCAATTTATAGAAACGTGATGACTCTGAAATTTGGTTTTGGCACTCAAGTTTTAGCTTGGGCTTCAATCAGTATCCATCTGAAAATACACTTGCATTGTAGAAATTACTAAAATTATTTCCCTTGAAGTGTTTTAACAGTAGAGGCAGGACATCAGCAGAATCCTTCAAAAGTTTGTGCTTGGACCAGTGTTCTTCAAAAGTATTCACATATTGCTTTATGAGAAGGCATGAACAATGAGGTGAAAGTGCTTTGATGGCTTTATTGGCTTACTGATTATTAAGGGTATTAAAGAAAAAGGTGAACTATTAAGCAGTTTCAGAAGGATACAGCAAGGCACAAGACTGAAGAGTAAAATGATGAAATCCAGTACAAATCAATGCAAAATCATGTAATAAATTGAAAAGTCCTAATATCACACTGAAAATAATGGGCTCTGAGCTGGCCATTACCACATGGGAGTGAGAACTGGGGATTATGATAGGTCCATGAATATGTCAGGCCAATATGGACCAAAAAGTGTTATGAATTAAATGGAGAGAAGTAGGGAAAAAAACAAAAGAACATAAAGCATGAATGTAGAGTCTAGCACCTTCATCTCATTAGCTATGGGACTGTTCTGCTCCTATTTCAGAAACAATGTGGTGGTAAGAGCTGGAAAAGGTCCTGAGAGAGGTAGAATGATCAAAATTATTGAATAGCTTCCATACAAGGAAATGTAGAGAATTTAGAAAAGGGTGCACTTAGAAATTTGGAATTGAGAAGTCTCTTCTCGCTCTCCCTTACACTTTGATTGTTCTCCACAGTATGAAGTGAACGTATTTCCTATGGTGTTGATCAGTAATACTGCAGGAGGTTATCAGAACCTTCTCAGCAGTACTATTTCTCTCACTGTTGGATTTCATTGTTAGGTGTGCACAACCTTCAAGTGTTTGAGGAAGGATATCATTCATTCTTGCTCTTTTTTAGTTAAGCATGTATACTTCATTGTTTTACTGTCATTCCCTGTTTCTGCTGCCTATGTTTTAGCTCATTGTCTTACTTTGCTCTGTAGAAATGAAAGGGGAAAAAAAACATCTTAGAGCCTGGGGCTGATGGAGTTGGCAACCACTCCTAACACTGCTTAAGAAGAGGTAGCACTGTGGAACTGAACGATGTTGAATCAGTATACAAAACCCCTTAAATCAGGAGGAAAATTGAGTTCAAGCAAATAGCATTTATCAAATCAAGATGGAGGAGAATTCAAGGGAATACAAATGATAAACAGACTCATTCAAGTTATTTTTTTAGCACAGAATTTTCCCTGGTACTGAATCCTCCCTCCTGCTTCTGTGTTCCTTGTGCCCATAAATTTGTTGATTGCCAGTGTGTTACGCTGCCCATTTTGGCCACTGCCTGCACTTGCCTTTTAAATAAATCAGTAACTCGTGTCCTTCCCTTCCTTCAGTTATGAGTCCAAAGCTTGTTACTCTCACCTTCTTGATCTTGTGCTCCTGATAGAAGGAAACTATTTAGCATTTTTTTTGTGTGTGTAAATCTATGATGTTCCAGCCTCTGCCTGAACACTGTTGTTTGTTTACTGCTTAGGGTCATTTTATCTCGAATCTTGTCATAATGCCATAGAAGCCAGAAGGACTTATTCAATAATTTAGTGCAGTATAGCACAAACCCATTTAATTTTATTCACTTATTCTTATTTTAAACCACATAATTTGAACTAATTAATTTCTGTAGTTTGAAAACTTAAACGTTCTGTACCTACAGTTGAAAAATGCATTAATTGCAGGAGTGATATTGGATCTGAATTACATGTCACCAAAAATGAGGCTGCCATTTTAGTACTTGTCTGTTAATTCCAGTAATTCAAAATCCATTTGATTTTCTACATGCTGACAAAGGATTGTAAACAATAGATGGCATATACAGTAATGGGGAAAAATTTATCACTAAAATTAAGTTGTAAAGCACTGGACTGATTTTTAGATAGCAAATTTCAAATACATGTAGATGTGGCATTTAGGGACAGGGTTTGGTGTTGAATGTTGGACTTGGTAGTGCTAAGTTAACAGCTGATTACATGATCTTAGAGGTCTTTTCCAACCTACGTGGTTGTGTGCTTCTATGATTCTATATATTTGGAGCTAGTTAGCACACTTTTGGACTCTCATGACCATCTTGCTCAGAACTAGTGGCATGAAAGGGTCAACACTTTTTTGTCACAGAAAGGCCACTGTATCTTTTCCATGACAATATAATAGAATGCTGATCCTCTGCCTTCTAGCAAGAATTATCAGATTTAGAATGTGTCAAAAGCTTGCTTTTCATTGGACAAAAGAAAAAATTGGAAAGGACGTGACCAGTGTATTTCTTCAACTGTAAATCTTAAGTCTGAATAGGTATGTTGTCCAGTTACAGTTCTTGAGTACTATGAGGCTTTTTTTCCTTGTAGTTCTAATAAAGTGCCGTGTTGATTGATGCTAAGAGTGGTGAGGGTTAAAGCTTAGTGCAAGATCTAAGAAATCAGAAAACCAGTTTGAATTGCATTTTAACACTGCAGAGATTCTGCCTAGTTAAAAATACCACTAGCAGAATCATGTAAGGACAAAAATAATCCACTGCTCACTGTTTCACAGACTCTAATCAAAGAAATCTCTCACTTTAACTTTGCTTGTGGCAAATAAGGTAAATTATTTGAGTTTGCTAAGAAATTGTTTTAGAATTTTTCAACCATTGCAAACTGGAGCAAATAATCTGCATACCCCACCCTGTCCTTGAAGAGTGTACTTAGTTGGTGTTACCTGTCTGTCTGGCCACAGATTTCAGTATGATGATTTCAGATGATTTCAGTATGAAGGTGAAGAGAACACTTCTCTGTTTCATATCTTTGCTGGTCCTTATGCAAGGACAGACGTGAACCAACTGGTATGCCTATACCACTAGTGTGCATACACATTATTAATTCTAGTCTTTCAGTTTAAATATTCAATTCCTAACAATGTGTTTCTTCTTTTCATGGTTACTTATCTTTGCTTGAAAGATAAGTTATGTTACGTTACAAGTCAGTCTCTTACATCTGTATGGGAATGACTGTCAGGCTGTTAGGTTGTTTTTTTATTCATCATTCTTTATTTTATTCCACCAACTCCTTTTAAAAAGTTTTTGAATGGTATTGTGAAAATGGAACAACTTGTTAGTACCTTTAAATTAGCTATGTGGGACTCTGTGTCTTTATTGAAAACAAACCGCAAAAGCAAGCAAAACCCAAAAAGATGAAGAGGGGGGATACTAATTGAAAGTGGCTAAAAAGCATTCATAGGTTTAAATTCACAAGATGATTTCAGTTGGAAAAATTATGTCTCTTTTTCCTTGAAGATTTTTATGTCTTGAAAATAATTACATAGCTTTAGGCTGCCTGTGTTGAATTGAGACTGAAGTGAAAAGCCATGTATTCTTTTTCCATCTTCTGAAAAATGATAATTTTCCCATTGTTAAAATCAATCTTCTTTCAAAGATATAATGACATGTTTTCATCTTATCTATCCTTAAAACATTAAATCTTTTATATGAATTGGTTGACAATTTTTGAAGGATAACCTTTTCAATATCGTAAAATAAATGGAAGTGGTGAAGGATTTAGATTCAAAATGCTTTACCAGTGCACTAATAATTTGATGAGCACTGCTATCATTTTTCTAAAATGGCGTTATATTAAATCTTATTCATCCAGCAAATTCTTTTGAAGAGTCTCACCTTTAGAAGGAGATGACACAAACCAGCTTGAAAATGTGATTGTGGTATTTGAAATGCCCTGTCACTAAAGTCAATTATTTCTGATGCATGAAGAATATTTTGTGTTTCTTTACAAGATTCGTTACCTCAGTATTATTATTTTAAAGCTAGTCTTACAAGGACATACACAGTTCCTCTCCATGGTAAGATCTTGTCTCCGGCAACTTAGCACATTTTTCTCCAGGCATTCATGTCAGCAGCACACAACCATGATGTGAAAGGAAATTGCTTCCAACGCTTCTAAAATTGCTTGCTTGGTTTGAATTAATCTTAATCGAATTTCTGTCTGAGATGTTTAAAAACTTACAGAATCTCAACCTTTGAGCACAGCTTTGCTAATTTGATTCTACATTCCGAAGTGACAAGAAATTTTGAGACCTGCAGGGCTGCTGTTGCTGATAACATTTCTGTGCGGGTGGCATGAACCACGCTGTTCATTAATGTGACATACCTCTATAATGAATGTCCTCAAATAATAGTTGGGAAAACAATGAACTTGCATCCCTATTTGACTGTCTTGTCTTCTTGCCTAAAGCACCAAATGAACATTCAGCCCTGAGAAACAAAAACTAAGAAAAATGCAGTATATATATTTTCAGATGTTTAAATTGGGAAGAAAGACAAATTACTAACCTTATAAATGTGATTATTTTTCAAATCCAAAACCTAAAACATTACCTCAATGGAGAAAAATCAGAAAAGGCAAAGAGTTAGCCAAAACTTCCTCAAGATCACTTGCCTACATCATTAGAGTAGGTCTACAGTACAGTAATTCTAGAGTTTCTAGTCCCACTGGCCACAGTGGGACTGCTACCTTTAAACTTATTTAATAATAGGAAGGACTAGTCAGATGATCACATTGCCTGCAAGAGAATGTTAACTTCAATTTTACAGATCGCTCGGAGTGCTAGAATGTGGTGGATGGCTCCAAAACCGGTGTGAAATAAATCTCTTAGAATCTTCAGTGCTGGTTGCCTTTTGCTCAGTTGTAGTGTGAGCTATAGGCTGGTCTAGTCTCTCCTCTGAAGGAAGCTGAGTAGCATTCTTAGAACTGTCATCTTGCGATGCATGTAGTAGCACTTTGATCTAAGCGACTGACTGTTCAGGAACAGGAGGTGAGAGACCCCTCTTTGCAAAATTCTGAGCTGTGAACCAGCTAGAGCCATTTGGTTCTTTGGCTGTGTGTGCACCTCAAACATGACCTATTGCTGCCTGCATCAAGGCAACGATGACAGGCCAGAGAGCATCATCTGGGATGATGGAAGGACACTTCAGCTGTAACAAGATATGCCATCCCCGTTCCTCCAGTAGCTGTGTTCTACTGCACTTTTGTGTGCATGACCTCCATCCTCTACTTACCTTATTTTTCAGATAAAATGCATCTAGATGTATCTGACACTGACTATAAAGGGAGTCCAGTGGTTAACTTCAGCTAGATGCCTCCCTTTCATACAGCTCACTGTAAATGTGTTACTAAGGAGAACTGCATGATTATTCTGTCATGATTGCATTACCTGTGTAGGACCTTAGAGCTGAGAAAATACAGCTGACAATCTCATGTCAGTGGACAAACTGTTAGTGTAATATGGGCGAAATATTTTACATTTAAGGGCCCTTTTCCCTTTAATTCCTGATTGCAAATTTGCTCTTCTCAGATTATTACCAAAAGTACTGTTTCCATAGCAGCAAGTTTCTGCTTTTGAACAAAACAAAGGACAGTGTAACATACACAAAATAAGGAGAAACATTTTGGTGGGGAGAAGGTAAAAAAAGGTACTTATAGAAAGTATGTTTATGGATGAAATTACATTGTGTCATTTACCTTCTGCCAAATGCAGTTATAACAGTGTTGATAGTGTGTTTTCTACCAGAATAGAGCAAGTACCAACAGAGGACAATCTTGACTTCTTGCACAGAAGGCAGTGTACAAGACACAGCTCATTTATATCTCCTGAAAAGAAGATTTAGCACAGGTTAGAAGTTAAATCAATTCTAAAATTCAACTACATTCTATGCTATCGCATTGCTATCTGGTGTTAGTATGACTGTTCACCTTTGCTATGCTCTCAGACCATCTCTCTCTTGCGCTAGATACAGAGAGCCATATACATTTAACAAGTATCATGGAAAGGGCATGGTGAAATGGAAGATCTATTCTTGATCTAGAAGAAGAAACCTGTTTTAAATCACTCGAGTTTTATGGGAAAAGTAAGTTTTCTAGAAATGACAACTCCAATTAAGGTGAAAGGTTGGAAATGTAGGATGGAATATGTTGTGGAAAGAGAGGAGCCACTGATAACACTTGAAATCACTGAAACACTTGAAAGTTATAGTTACATAGTCTCTACACCTCTTACTGCATACCAGTGTCAGTCTGATATTGATATGAAATATTCTATGCTTATTTGCTACTTTCCATACATTGCAGTGATTCTCAGTCTTGTAAAATTACACTAGCCAAGAACAACACTAAAATAGATCCTTAGAATAATTTATATCCTGTCCTCAAAATTCATAAGCCATTCAAAACATTTTGTTCCTTTGCACTAGTTACTGTTACCTGTTAGATCATATGGTGATGTCAATTTGAAACCTTTACCTCTGAGCTGATTTTGTCAGTCATACTTTAATATCTTGTCAGTATATGCTTACTTTATTACTCCATGGTTGGATTTACCCAAAGTGAAACTTAAAGAAAAGCTAGAAAGGAAAAAGTAGGTCAGAAGAAACATATCATTAGCAAGAGGCACTGTATTAGCAAGTGCTAGTGTGTTACTTTGCTTATTTCAGTTCTCAAACTAAAACTTGACCTATGCCCAACTCTTACAAAATATTCAGGCACCCACATCTTAGTTAGTCTTCTAAAGTTAATAAGAACAGAATTTGAATTTGTTCTTGTGCCTTGCCTTGGCAATGTTTATGAATGATGAGGATCAGGTATAGCAGGTTTCCTGTCCATTTGTGCCGAATATTGCTGTGAGGTCCCTGGTGCCTTCAAAATTGTGTATTCATTTTCCACCTGTGCTTTCCCTTTGATGCCGTGCAGATGTACAGCAGACAGAGACTAAAGGTCCCAATTACTAATTCCATTCATTGTATATCTTGCTTAAAATATTGCAAGTTTTTCCAGTAGACAAGCAGTCAGTGTGTTCACCTGGAACTGAATTCTTATCTACCTGCTTTACCCAGGAGAGCATGGGATACCTTGAATCTGGAATAAGAATGTATGGGAGGCTGAACCAAAGTAGATGTTGCTTGAGGATATAGTGAATTCCTCTCTCTCTTCAAGAAGCCTGGCATTCTAGAAAAGGCTTCTGCTGTGAAAGTTGTCTAGGTGTCCTTTGTGGACATCATTATGGTCTCCTGAAACATAATGTAAGCTCACTATCGTGCATGAAGAAACTATACAGTATGCATATATGGGTTTTGAACAAATCTAAGAAGTGCAGTTTTTTTCAAATCTTTTAATTGGATTCTTGGTTATACCACCCTATGGGACACCCTGTATGATGTAGATGCTGCTAAATCAGTGGGCCATCATTATGGCCTGTAACTTCAGGCCTGTGTCTTCTGACAACTGAACTTTCAGTGAATCAGCACCACTTGCTTTCCTAAGTCTGTCTTCCACAGACTGCTTGATATTGTATATTCAAGGCCAGCTCTTTAAAATTCCTCTTAATTTCATGGTCTGCTTCTTACCATGTAATGCTTTGGCAATCATTTTCCTATTATTAAAGGACATTTCCCTGTTTATTTTCATGGGCCAAAAGAATTTCTTCTCGTTAAAAATAATGAATAAATGGCATTTTCCAGGAGGCTTGTGCACATAAGCATTCTTTAATGAGTAGCATGATGATTTTGTTACCTGCATATTTAATTTTAGGTTGTCTTCAAGACACAGAGATGCCATCTCAGATACTTGGCTGGTGTTTTTTTGTTTGTGTGTGTAGTTACTCTTCTAGGAAAAATGCTCATTTTAGTGAACTGCAAGCTCTACCTAGACATCTTGATCTTCCTTTTTGAGAATCTTTGTTTTATCAGAAATAAATAGATGTCTCAAACTTTTGTAAATTTAACCACTTTTCCACAAACTTCCATATGTTCCTGAGATGACTTTCCACAAGCTGATGCTTCAGAAGCTCTGCCAGGATTTTGTGTCAAAGATCTAGCAAATAATAAAGCTAACAATAGCTAAGAGTTTTTTGACTGGATTTGAATAGACTTCGTAAAACAAAAGGTGTCATTTGTCTACAGTATTGCTTTTGAAAAACATATTATTTCAGTCACAATGAGTTCAGGGGTTTGGCTTTTTGTTTATTTGTTTTGTTTGTTTTGGGTGGTTTTGTTTGGCTTGTTGTTATTTAGTTTTCCTGAGGTTGGGGGCTTTTATGATGTGATGCTGGGGTTTTGGAGGGTGAGTTTTTCACTGGTAAGAATGGCAAGAGAATTAAAGTTTCCTAAACAAACTTATCAGTATATTTTTAGGTATTCTCCTACCATTTGTGATGGTAATCCTACTTCTCAGTGATGTTCATTTTTGGTTGTAAACAAACACATAGCTTTTCATTTCCCAGCTTGTAGTTTGAGTCACTAATATACAGAAACTGGAAGGTGTGGATGAATGCCACAGGTAAAGAATGTTTCACAGTCTGCTTCTGCTTTTCTATTACTTTGTGGTGCTTCTTTTATAAAATGACAATAATCCTATGGTTTTTTTCAGACACAACAAACTTTCTCTCTTGTCAAAATTCTTCTGCTACTCAGCAGGAATTTTTGCAACTTCTGTCCAGCTGAAGCAAATATATTTAGGTACATTTATGCAGTTCCATAAATTGCCTTCTCACCATCATGGGATTTAGTTAATACCATTTATTTTTCCTCCTCTACTGATTAGACTTTATTTAGAAAAAGTAAGAGAAAAATTATGTAATTATATATATGTAAATTTAGCAACATCAAAAAATCTGGTTATTTTTTTCCTGAAGCATCTGCAAAAAGTAAGTAAATGGAAACACCAGCTTTTCCTGCAGTAATTTTTAGATAACTGTATGGGTAACAGTTCTACTTATGTAATGAAACCTGTCATTTTCTCTACCAGTGCCAAGTGGAAATCAAAATGACTAAATGACACTTAAATTCAGTTCAACAAAAGAGAAATATAAGGACTAAATAGCAGATGAATGGTCAATAACCTAAAATGAAAATGGATAATACACTACGTACCTTTCAAAAGGAACTCTAGTAATTTTTTTGAACAGCAAGTAACCTCTTTTTTTTTCTTGTAAAGGAAGAAATAAGACCACCAGCAAAAAAAAAAAAAACCCAACCAAAAACCAACATAGCCTTTTATGCTCTTTCCTAGTGTACTTCCTGAGGGCAATTAGAAATACTAGAAGACTAAACTAGAATTAAGTTTCAAATTTATTGAGCTGGAACAAGAATATCTAACTATAAATTTATTTTGACCTCCTCTCAGTTGCTTTTAATAAAGCAGGTTTTCAGTTAGCTGGCTGGAATTGAACAGCAGTAAGAGAATGGGAGAAAAGTTAGGTTGTGAGGAGTATTTCCCTGGTCATTCTTTACTTAGTGTTTTACATTGCCCAGTAATTTGTATTGATTTGATTTTTTCTGTGTATACTCTTTAGGGCTAGGAGATCTTCAGCTACTTAAAACATTGGTGCCAGGTCACAGATACTAAAAAGTGTTTTGAGCATAATTATCATTTGTATATCTAGTGCCATCTAAGAGTTTTAAAAATATTTTCAGAATTTTATTATTCTAAGCTAAAAATATTTGCTCTGAAATGACTTTAAATTAGTTACATAAGTTACCAAAATCACACTAGAAATATACTAAATAAACCCAGTATTATTAGGAATTTAAAGGGTGTATTTATCTGGCAAATGTGTGAAGTATATTCTGAAGGTATTTTATACCTTCTAAAATAATGGAGAGTTCATCTTCTCATGTTAGCATAAAATCTTCTATTATTTCTGAAAACCTGATTTCTATATAGCTCTAACAACCTTGATGTCTATAAGGTGGAGAATATAATGCCTCTCTCTTGTGATTTTCCACTTTACATTGCTGCAAAGCCTGACATTATTGGTTTCCAGTTCAGAGCCAACACCTGCAGAAGTGGCTGAATGTCTGTGAGGTTATTTCAGTTCATAGGCCTCTTAAATCAGCTATTCAGTAGTATATTCAGGAGCAAAAAAGCATATTTAAAGATATAGTTAATGAATTTTTATCTAAGTGCCTAACTCTTACTGATTTGTGACTAGATAAAGCAGTATTTTTTGAAAGCATGAGCCTATGTTCATAAAAGTGTATGTCAGTAACTACATATTGGAAACTCCTACTTTTTCAGAGGAGTAAATAAGTAAAATAATCTTAAATATACCTAATTCCAATCTATACAGGAAATAATCTATAAATGGGAAAATTTTGGGAGGAGAGGGGGCAAGGGAAGGTAGCACATATTTAAATAATAAAAAGATTTTTTAAAGCACTGCATTTATCTGGTGTGTTGTGCAACTTGTTCTGCCTAGTGCAGAGAATTCTGAACTTCTAGGGGTCATGGTTGCATTAGTTGTTTCTGAGGTTTCTTTCCTGTTCCACCACGGTGTCCAAGTGTTTTTTGTGGTGTGTGGTTTCTGGTTTTAAGAGTGCCTTCCCTCTTTAGCACGGACTCCTGTCTCCCCTTTTATTTGTCCTGGAGACAGAATGCTTGGGTGAAAATCAGTTTTGAGGATGGTGCAGGAGTCTTATGTAGCTAAAAGCAATATGTAATTAATTTCCCAATTAAACTGTTTCTAGATTTTATATTCCTAGCTGTTTTACTCTTTAATTCAATGTGACTTATAAAAACATGCTTGGATAAAGCGTCATTTTAAACATCCAGAGGATGTTTACTTACAGCAAGGTAGAGTAAACCCATGTTTTTACGTAAGCAAAAAGTAGTGGCCTATTGAAAAAAATTGAAAAAAGTGGTTACTTAAGCATTAAATTATCACAATTTTTTTTTTGTAATATGCAGCTGAATTATATGTGTGTGGTTTTTATTTTGTCCATTTATTAGTGGTTTACATCACCATTAAGTTACTACATGCTTGCTGAATGTGAAGAATATTCCCCTTTTCATGGGATAAATGAAATACACAAAGAATTTGGGTACCTTAGTAACATGTTCTTAGAAGGATCTTCTCAAAAAGGTAGAGCGGTTACCATATAAAAATTCATGGAAAAGTTTTCAATTCCTACTGAACACCTTGTTTTATTTTCTCTCTTTTCTCAACTAGCTAGCAGGAATGTATCACAGAAAAAAATGGCATTTTCCAAATACTTTGTATAACTGGGAAGAAATTACTCTTTTTCTTATTGAGTATGTCATAGAGGATTTGTCCTTTATTGTAAAGCATTTTAATGCTATTTTTTCTTCCTCCAAATGCTGTTGCATGGTTCAGTGATGCAGCAATCTGTGTGTGTAGGCTAGGTTTCTTCAAGTGCAGTGTCTGAATGTATTTCTAAGATTCTCTTTGTGCTTTGACTTTGAGTACTCACCTTAATCCTACTGTGCATTTAGTGGCTGTTTTTTGGGTAGCTTTTAATAATTCATAATTTCAACATCCTCTATGAGTAATATGTTTTAATAGAGGTGTGCTTGGTATGGCAAATTTGTTCATATTTTTTCTCTTCAGGTTTTATTATATTTTGTGCACTATCACATTTTAAAGATACTTTAAATCTGAAGGATGGTAACCTGTATGATATTTGGGGATTTTTAATTTATTTTTTTTAAATTTTGCATTGCAATAGTATGTAATAGTTATTTCCCTATGTCATAAAAAAGCTAATTTCATACTTCATGCTTAATTAGACAATCCGCAATCCTGTTGCAAAATACTTTTATTTCCTAGTTAACTTCAACTGTCTCCAGATACTGATTGCCCAGGTGGAGAAACTCGGGCAAATAAAACTTACTTATGAATTTAATAAATCTTATAAAAGTGCTTCTTTTTCTCTATTAAGTATTCTTTTATTGTTATTTATGTGATTGACTGTGGTCTGGCATAATATCTGTTCAGCAAATAGCAGCAGTAGGGTTGAAGAGCTTTCGGACACAGACTGGTCGGATACTCGCTCTAAATATTTATAATGTGTTGTGGTTCACTTACATGATGTGATTTTGTTCCATGAATGATTTTTTTTAACAGAGAGACAACTAAGAATGAATAGCACATTTTGTGGGCTTCTTTACAACCCTTGCTTCAAATGTATTTTACAAAAAGTATATGCCAGATGTGTATTCACACTGTATAACTTCAGGCATATAAATATAATATCTGTATTAAGAGCTGCTATGAATATTGTCAGATAGGATGATGTAGCAAAAGGGTTTGTAATTGTATTCTGGACTTTTTATTGGAACTATTAAGCATTTATACTAAGCACAGAAGAGAAGGAAATTCAGAGCTTGTACAATAATAGAAAAGAGAAATATTGAGTAAACTGCCAAAACATTAAGGTTGTTAGTGAATTTTACAACCTCTGTTGAAATCTTTTCTCTGCAGTGTATAGAGCACTCACAATATTTTGGACTGTTTATAAGCTTTTCTCACTTTCTCTGCGTTAGTAGCCTTTTAACAAGATTTTAATGAGTCTCAACAATCCTGTAAAGCAGATGGAACAGAAAGAATTAACTAAATAAATACCTACCTGAAACTAGGATTTAATCTAAGTGTAATTACATTTATGACACCTTATAATGCTGACATGGCACAGAAGATGATCAAGTGCAACCGTTGACCCAACACTACCAAGCCACCTCTACATGTCTTTTAAATACGTCCAGGGATGTTGACTCAACTGCTCCCCTGGGCAGCCTGTTCCAATGCCTGAACCATGCTATGGCACCCTCTAGTGCATCTGGACCTCGTGCCTTACAGCTTTTTCCAAGCCTACACATATCCGGCTATGAATATATTAAGACAGTGCAATGATCATGAACAGAGATAAAAAATTTGGAGTTTGTTGTAATACACTGAGGTTTTCAGTACCTGGAAAAGTTGACTTGCATTTATTTTAACATGAAACCCTACCTCTATTATAATTATTTCATGGACACCCTTTGGAGAGCAGCACAAAGGTAATGTACTACAGCTTTGTAAATAACAAATTCTCTTTGTAGTGTCATCAATACAGTTGCTTAATCCACTTTTTTTAAAAGCTATGAAAAATTATTTGAAGCACTTCATCAAAAACGCAGTATGGTTGAAAGAGCTCTGCATATTTTAAAAAAAAAAATTATACTTCATCCCCTGGACCGTATCTGTCAACAGCCATGATTAAAAACATATCAAAAATAATTCAAAGTTTTTTAGATGCTACAAAATTAATCTGCCCTGTCTCATATCCTTGCCATATCCTAGTCCCATTTGGAACTTAGGCCAGCTGACTTAAAAAAATTGGTAGACTGGCCCTTCATTAGTAATTAGTTGTTAGTACAGTATTAATAAGATTTTTCCTCTGTCAGATGGTTGCTTCTTTAAATGGTACAGCAAACTTTTTGTGTCAATGGAGCTTCCTAACTGTATCTTAATAAACCAGTTTCACTAAGCTTGTTTTCTTGCAGTTACCTAAGCAGAGTATACTGACATTTGTCGACATCTGTTCTCTAACTCTTCTGTTCTCAGCTGAAATACCATTTTTACTGTTGTATTTTGGGACTCTACTTCTGGATCAGAATGAAAAGAGTTGTTTCATATAACTGTGATTTGCAGAGGGAGAGTGAAAAGAAAGATCTCATTGTATATGGAGGAGCTGTGGGAAGAGGAATGGTTTGCAGCTGAGCTGCGAAAAGAGCCAAAGGTAGTTTTGCAACAGGTCTTCTCTGGGCTGTGAAGAGGTGATGGCAGGCAGGACATCTGTTGCAGTGCAGAGCAGTCTTAGACTCTGCTTAGACTCATCTCCATACCTGGGTTGTGTGAGTAAGGGAAGGCTCCATTGGCTTGGTGTGCTCACTGGACTGATTTGGGGCTGTCTGGTTGTGCCCAGTGAGCAGGAGCCTGTTAGGGAGAGGAAGTCAGGGTGGGAGCAGGAGCTCTGGTGCCCTATACATTTTATCTGCCCTCAGCTTACTAGTGAGGTGTACTGTTCCTGATTTATAGCAAGGAGTTAATGACTGTGTCAACATCTGACGCTCTCACTCAGTATTCATAAGGGCAGAAAACTTGCTTAGTAAGAGTAAGCACTGTGAAAGACTAAATCTCAGACTGTCTTACGAATTCTTAGGCCAATACAGTAACATTGAGTTTATGCTCATGGGTACCAGTAAAGAGTCCTTGCAGGTTTGGGGGTCACAGATTGTGGAATATAGGCTGTTCATGCATCGAACAGAGGAGTGAGAAGGGGCTTCTTAGAATTGTCTGCATGAATATGTTTTTGTACTGTACTCCAGCTCTGGGGATATGGCACCTTTGGGACTTGAGATAGTATTAGCTTGGCATCCCAAGGGCATGGAAGGGAGCCCAGAGGGAATGCAGGCATTTTTCATCTAGGTTAGATCCCTGCTGAATTTCAGTAGAAAAACATTGTCCTTCTGCTTAACCCTTCATGTCTGATGCTAACTATTTTAATATGCAACGATTTTTAGGCATGAAAGCTTTCTAGTATAAGTCAGCCACCTCCTGGATTTATTCTGAGATTTATAAATATACCTACAAGCTTTTCAAACTTTTTCAGCAGTTTCATAAAGGGTAACTTATTTAGTTCAAAAGAGGATTAACTATTTAAAAGCTAGTTTTTTCCCCCCAGCTACCAATTAGAAATGTGTATTTCCCCATTCTTAGCAGCCCTCCTATATATTTTAAGAGTGATTGCTATTATTACCCGGTAGTCTATGCATAATTTTTTCATATAGACAGCATCCGACTTTCCAAGCCATATACAGTCTTTCAATGAAAATCTCTGTCAGGGGCAAGACCCTGTTATTTTCTACTTCCATAACTCACGTGCGATGACATTATTAAAAAAACTTTAAAAGTGATCAAATAATTCTCCTTCCTTCTCTGTAAACAGCAAAGTGTATACATGTGGAGAATCGTGACTTTGGCCATACTTAAGCTTCCCATAATATTTTCTATATTCAGCTTCCTGATTAAAACATTTATCAGAGAGAACTCCTGGTAACTCTTGAAACTGTTCAGATAGTCACTTTTCAAGGAAATAATGAGGGAGAGTAACTTTTATTATAGTTTAGTAGATGATATTTTTAAATTATACATAACACAACAGTTACAATTTTCCTTTAGATGCAGTTGATTGTGTTTAGCAATGACCTTTAAAAGTTCTCATCATGGTACATTTTAGTCACTGCTTCTAATCCTGCAGAAAAAAACCCTAAGCTAAAAGTGTGTCACTAAAAATACACTTAATAATGTTAAAAATAACACAAGAGATAACTTTGGCCTTTTCCAAAGATCTTAAACTGTGAAGCCATAGGCTGCATATGGTATTACAATGCAGGAACTTCAGGTTTTGCCAGAGTCCTTGAGAAAAATGAAGGAAATAGAGCACTGATACTTGTGGCACTCAAAATTTAGGAGAACTTGCACAGAATATGTTGCTTCTAAAAGCTTCAGCTCTTCATCTTTGTCAGAGAAGAGCAGTAAAGAGTAAATTGTTCCCTTTTTTTCCTATTTATATTACCTGTTGGCACAGTGTTTTCTGAAATACAATAATAGTCTAGAGAGGCATACTCTTAAATGCTGTTCTGGATTATGGTGAGAAGCATATTTCAGCTCATTTTATTAGTTAGAGTTAATTGAACTATTAATATGAGTAGCTAATATTCTTCATATTTTTCAGTTGGTAGACTTCCAGTCTGGCTCTCCATTACACTTTACAGTGCAGTTTCATCAATTCAAGTGTCATCTTGACAACACAGGGGGTCAGACTCAACTAGTTCAAAGCAACTTGACACAATTTCACTTCTAACTCAGCTTGTGTTTGTGAAGAAAAAATATTTCAAGGCCCCTTTTTTGCATTCAGATCTGTGTTAGTAATGCTTGCTGGGTTATCAGTCCAGTGCTGTCTTGCAGACAGTAATCCAAAAATAATAACTGAGAAAGATGTCTCAGTGAATATCAGTGAACAGCATGAGTGATGATCATTATTTAACAACTAAATTCAGTTTCTCTGTTTTACAAAGATCCATGCTTGTGCGGTTTGATTTTGACAATATGGTAATTTAAAAAAGAAAAGACAAAATTATCTAAGTTTTGGTGAAAGGCAACTGTGAATCAAAAATGATCTTGTGTTGAATATTGTCTCTAGTATGCAGTAACCTTATTTTTGAAAAATAGTTCAGAGTTAAAAGTCAAGAAATTGAGTTGGAGGGAGTTAAAAGAGGGCCACATGTAGCTTCTGATGTCTTACAAATCAGGCTGTGTGTCCTAATTGGATGAATAATTAAGTGATCTGTTGGTAGAAACAGATTTGCATGACTGATACTGCTTCTAGTAAAGTGCTAAGGGTCCACTGGTTTCACTTTAATAAGGGAGGTTTGGTCTTATACCCATTATTCAGAAAGATTTTATTTGCAGTGTTATTGAATTTTATCTTGATATGGCTTCTCTGAACTTTCAGTGAAATTATTGCCTGTCTCAAGGATGCTGGAAAAGAAACAGTCTTCAGTCAGGGTCCCAACTGGGTTCTATAAATGTAGTTCTCTCCTGCTTAGGGGCAAAATGCTCTCAGTGTCGCTAAGTTCCAAAGCTAATTCCTAGGATAGTGTGTAGTTGGTGTTTGTTGTCAATGTCTGTTTCCTCTTCCTTTTAGCTCCCACCCTGAAAATCCTGAACATTTCCCTGCTTTCATCCAGTGCACGTGTTTTCCCTTATCCTGTTGTAGGAAATCACATAGATAGGATGTCCTATATCCTTTGGTATTGTACAGTTTGAAGGCATGAAGGTGCATATTCTTTTGGAGAGGAATACTGCTTTTAAGGATTACAACATAACATGAAATCAGCAACACAGTCAGCTCTGATGTTCCCATAGACTGTGTGGAGTATTTGCATCCTGCCATTAGGATACAGATGCTGCTTGTTGTCCAAGTGGAGCACGCAGTCACTTTCCAGCTATTTGTTTGAATTTAAAAAAAAACAACCAAGTTTAGATTGGAAGCATGGAATACGTGACCTAAAATCAAAAGTCTGAATCATGTAATAAGGTTTAAATTTTGTGTCTCAAACTGCAGACTCAGTTTAGGCTCAGAATGAATGGCACAACTGCCATTAACATGAATGGGATTTTGTTGTTTTCCTTTTTTGTATACTGGAACTTATCCTGGCTCACATGATCTGTTATTTCTTGATTGAAAAGAGTTCTCAGTCTCTACTTACCCCCCATAATGGCAAACTAATTTCCACTAATGACAGGTCTCAAATCATCCTTCACAATTTTTTAGTGTAATTTCTTTTTTGGCCTTGGGCTTTGAGAATCTTACACCAAACTGACTGTAAATTAGCTCTAGAGTAAAGAACAAAATATTACACAGAAATGTGACCCTGTAATAATTAACAAGGTGCCCCACAGGGTTCCACGTATTATGATACTCTTTTCTCTTCAGACACATTAGTGGCCCTTGTGATTCCTTGTAGATTACAGTGTTGCTTTTATGCAGATGACTTTGCAGTCCGCATTAGTGGCCATCTGTCACAGACCTTCCAGTTGAAGTACTTTGAACCTTGTGCAATTGATTGCCTAAAAAATGGATTTAACAACCTCTTTCCATTTCACCTCAACTTTGAATCTGAAATATTTTTTGCAAAATATGCCATTTGTGCATTTTTTAAATAGGCTTAGGAGTTTAGTGTTGTTTTGTTTGTTTGTTTTAATAAACATTTTTTAGCTCTTAATGAGTCAGTTTAATTACTTTAGTAAGAGATGATGTTCTTGTGAAAGACACTTAGGTTAGTTTCCTGTTTTTCAGCGTTGCAAATTCATTCCCATGATCATGTACACAGTGTAACTTTTAGTCATTTTACTTAAAATTCAAATGATGTGCCACATTTCTTTTTGATTTATTTTGCTTTTTACCTTTGTGATTTCCTCAAGGACTCATGCATAGATTGAACTGATTATGCTGATATGAGGATTTTATCTATGCTAGTTTACATATACTCATAGATTCATCTACAGAAAAATGCTTACATGTAAGCACAACTTCAAGTTTGAGGTATGGTCCTAGTTATAATTTACTTGACTAGTAACTCACAGGTATTCAGTATCTGCATTTTACTTTTCATTTTTATAAAGTCCTAGATGAACCACAATGGACATAAAACACTTGCATATTGGATCTACTTTTTTAACAACATTCATTTGTTGTTGGGTTTGGGGTTTGTGTTGGTTTTCTTTTCCCCCACTACTTATTTTAGGTCCCAGCTTTGGAGGTTGTCATTTAAATGACTGTGTGAAGGTCTCCTCAGGGTTTTTGTCTTGTTTAAATAAATTGAATTGAATTGATTTAGTGTTCCTGTTACAATTTGTTAAACCTACTCAGGCTGTTGAGGGATGTAATGTCACTGGGCTTTATTATGAATTACAAAGGAGAAAAAAGAAGGGAACTGCTCAGCAGGTTGCTTTGACATTAATTTATCTGTTGTATAACATGCACAAAATGCTCCCTTTGTGGTAAGATTTTGATCCTGTTTAATTACATATAATTTTTATATTGCTTCAGAAAACAAAGCAAGTAAGCAAGAAAATTTTTAGTTTCCTTACAGAATTCTTAGTTTTAAATCATGATTCTCCATTCAGTAATTATAGTAAGCATCCTTATTATAATACAAATCATAATAAAAATTATAAAAATCCTAATTATATAATCCCCATTAAAAAAAAATCTATGATATTTCTTAATCCATCAAGAGAAGCAAATAACGTGATTTTCCTATGTCCAAATGTTAAGCCATCTAGAAACTAGGAAAGCTGGCCCAACCTGGGACATGGAAGATGGCATGCTGGAAATCAGTGATTTTGAAAATTATCTGGAGCCAGGGCAGAAAACTAGTTAAATATTGTAGTGATGCCAAATTAAAAGCCCTGAAGTGATATATACAAAAGCAGAACAATAAAAAATGGTTGAAAGATGGATACTACCTTTGTATGAACAGGACAATAGCTGTTGGAATACTAGATCCCTTTTGAAATCTGTAATTTAAGGAAAATGCTGTAAGAGTAGAGAAGTTCAATGAAGGCCCACAAATGTGGTGATAAGATTGAAAATTAAGGACTTTGAAGCTCTCACTGGAATCAATTCAAGGAAATCCTCCTGCCTGTGTGATGCAGAAGAACAAAATATCTGATTGCAATAATCCTTTCTCTGCTGAAAAACTATGAACCATTGATTGTTTTTATAATGAAAAATTTTGTTCCACAAAATTCTTAAAGAATGAGATGTTCTTTGAGATCTGATATAGGCATATTTAGTCCATACAATTTAAAAATTGCTGATTATTAGCCTTTGGGTATTTCATACTTGATAATCTTTCCTGGCTTCATTTTACAGTACTCTGAGTTGAAACCAATTTGTTTTAACTCCTTTTAACTGTGTTATTTTATTGAAAGTATCTAAAATATTTTCATAGAGTAACTTTTTTTTAAAAGGCTCCAATTTCCACTAAATACAATATAAAATGTCTGTCTTCAGTATATTCTTGATGGCAACACTGTTTTATTACTACAGTCTCTTATCACAGCAACCATCGTTGATAATATGCAGAAGTAGAACAATAAATCTCCGGTAGAACATCTGAAAAATTGATACAGTCAATTTAATTTAGCAGCCTGTGAAGGTTTGGTCTTAGGAATAAGAAATCTGTAGTCAGTGAAGGAACACAAATATTTCCAGAGGACAGATCAGATTGTGGATGGGCCAGGTTACACAGGGACGGTGTCTCTTGCAACAGGCTTTAAGAATGCTGTGTGAAAAGTCTCATGAATTTCAAATTTGAATTGCAAGCCTAAAGTTCAGAACCCTCATCTCAAAAGTATTTATGTAACAAAATGTCATTAACATATTTTCATTTGGATTCAACATCTAAATAACGCTAAGGAGCTCAACCTGAAGATACATATCCAAGGTTACACAGAAGCAAGAAAGTGAACCTCCACATTGCTGGCCTGGCCATCAGGCAGAACTTGCACACACTCAGTGTCTCCCTGGCCAACTCTTTTTAACAACATGTTATTCTGTGAGGGAGAATGTAAATGACTTAATGGTTTTGAGCTGTTCTTGGGAAAGTACTGATACCAAAATAGCTTAGGGATCATAGCACAGAGCCAGAAATATAAGATCTACCAAAGCAATGCTGTAGCAAGCAAAATTCCATGTTTCCAAGTAGGCAAATACTGAGTGAAATAAGTGATGCTGTACTACATTGCATTAATGAGACCATTACAGCTATGCCCTCTATGCTTTAAAACAGATGCTGAAAAATTAGAAAACATTCCTGCAGGAGCCACAACAATGATTTAAGGTCAGAAAATCTGACAGGGAATGAAAGGCAAGAAGCTCTATCTAGTTATTTAATTAAAAAAACCCTGAGAAGAAATTCAATATATATTGGTATTCCCACAGAGAGAAAATTTCTGATGGTAAAGAGCTTTTTAATCTATCTGATATAGAAGATTTTGTAGCTGGAACCTGAAGACAGAAAAATTCTGAATTTAACAGGGAAATTTGGGAAAGCAACACAGTGGGTGCATTTTTAGTGCTTCAAATATTTAAGTATAGAGAGGTGTTTTTATGATTTGATTTTGTTTGTTTTTAATGAAGTAAATTTTAAGAGTTACAGGATTGATTGTGGCATGTTTGTGTGAAACTATGTTATATGACTCAGCTGTCAGATGACAACATGATGACAATCCTTTCTTACCTACTTCAAATACCATCTTCTTAATTTGCAAGTGAATGCACTATTAGGTTGCAAAAGTTGTGGGTTTTTTTCTTTCTTCTAGAGTACTGTTGTCTTATGGATTTAGTGGCATGAAGAAAGCAGTAAAAAGCACCAGGGGTGAAATCCACTCCTGGCTGAAAGCCAGAAAAGGAAATGTGCTCCAGTTATGTTGTGCTGGAGAACTGTTATGACATGGCTTTATTGAAAAAATTGTCAGACCAGAATTCTTGAAGAATTATTCTCCAATGATTTCTGGTATGCTGTGCTGATGCCACTGTAATATCGGAACATCTCAGAAAATCAATTAATTTACACTCTGTAGCACTCATGAGGAACTATTATTTTCCCAGACACAGCTGAATGAGATTAAAACATTTTCCCAAGGTCATACGCAAAGTTACTATTGAAGTACGCACTAACTAGAGCCAAAAGAAATTCAAATTTTTATTCTATTAATTTAATTCAGACTTTGTGAAATATAGAATGAAAGTAATTGGGAATTTCAATGAAAATTTATTTTAAAATTGTATGTGAATAAAAGCATTATGATTTGTTAAAGGATTTTTCCTTGTTCTTGAGCTTTAGAACTTGCTTTGTACTTAAAAAAGCCAAACAAATGAAAAGTTTATGCAAAAAACGTTGCTGTTATAGAAAAAATGTCTTGGTTTGATTAGGTTGGTTTGGTTTTTTTTCCGGAGCTGAGTTTGTGCAAAATCATCAAATCTGCAGGTATTCTTATAAAAAGAAAATAACAATTTTTTCAAGCTTTTTCTGGAAATCTTCTAATGAAACAGTTCTGTTTGTTTGTCTTTATGTTTCACAGTCCAGTTCCTTGACTGAAAGTTCTTTTTTTTTTTTTTTTTTACAGAGAATACACTAGGAGGTAAATCTTTTCTAAAGGGGAGACTTGGAAAACTTCTGTTCACAGTTCATTTAATAGCCATTGTAACTATTCAATTTTTATTTTTGAAACCCAAATTGTAAATACATTGCTGTCATAATGATAGAAAATGCTGCTGCTCTCATATGGAAGTAGTTTTGCAATTAGTCTTAATTCAGATTACCAAAAATGCACTCTTTATTATGGAAGAATAGGATCTTGATACACTCAGGTAGAGGTGAGAATGACCTGGTACATTGCCATTTTCCTACCAGTGCAAGAGGTTTCTATTTAACTACATACTGAGGCGTATTTTTTCATCATTAGAGAGATATATGTATGCCAAGTAATTATTTCAGTCCAGTCCTCTGGGGTTTTATAACTTTTTTTGACAGAAAAATCTAACTATGTTAAAGATGATAACCAGGGATAGTTTGACTGTCATATTACAAATCCTTAAAGAGTTCTGACAATATTAGTCATAAGGACACTGGATTTCTAAACTAATGAAATGCTGGAAGGTGGCAAAGAAAAGAATGCAATATAATTCTTTGTGTTTTGTGCTCAGATTTCTTTTTTTGGAATTGAGGTGTAATTCTATGAAAAATTAGGCACAGACTAATAAACAGACTTGATAAAGTTTTGCAGTATCTTGACTCAGTTCTGAAACACTGAAAAGAAACAATTTGAATCTTGTTTGAGAACATCTTTTAGAAGAATCATTCAGAGCTTAGTTCAAGGTGTTTACAGACTTTGCAGATCTTTCTTGTTTCTTTGAAATGTTTCTTTCT